>JAEUYN010000797.1:0-186248 GCA_018257835.1 Euura lappo | reverse complement strand
ATAGTTATTTGTATGGCAAGGGCGTAGAAAAAGGGACGCGTGACGGGTGCGTGTGGGACACACGAGCCGCAGGCGAGTGTGACACACAAGCACAAGTCACTGTGTCCCTATCTGCGCCCGAGCCATACTTCCAAGTTTCTGCGCGCCCGGAGTGGGGATAACGGTGCGTGGAAAGTTTTTCCACGCACAAGTGCGTGGAAAAACTTTCCACGCATCGTTTCCCGACGGAGGTAGCGCAGAAAAGTCATTTTTCGTCACACATGAATGGAAAGGCCTACTTTCGCTCTCTGTCGGTAAGGAGGAAAACGACGCTTTGCCTCTCTAGGTAGGGAAGGCACTGTGGAAAGACTTTCCTTCTTCGAAAGTCTTCGACTTTCGTCCCTAGGGAGAAAGACTTTCCACGCGCCTCCCCGACCTAGCGACGCATATCGTCTCTTCCCCCCTTACCGACACAGAGCTAAATAGGCCTTCCATTCATGTGTGACGAAAAATATCGTGTGTATCGCGGGAGGAAGGTCTTGCTTCCTCGGCGGTGCATGCTGCCCTCGCCGACTTGCGGTCCCTCGGTGTATCTTGCTGCCCTCGCGGGAGGGGGACGAGGCGAGCCTTCGGTTTTTTTTATTTATTTTATTAATTTAATTCCAGTTAAGACACTCACGAATCATGAATGTTCAATATCCTATCGGTCATAACTTTAAGTGATTTATCATATGATTTATCGTGTACTTTTTTACCATTATTAAGTGAGACTCTATCACTCGACATATTGTCATTAATCGAGTCAGGTTAAATCTGACTCGATTGGATCGATCACTTCAACTGATACTTTTTTACCACTTTTATCATATGAATATTTTAAGTAGGGTAGGTATCTGTAATTCCTTTTTTTATTTCTTATTTCGTGTAAACTGTTTGCATTCCATGAATAATATAAATTAGGATAAAAATGTGTTTTCGATTTTTTTATTCTGTATGCGAACAAAACTACGAATATAGTGTATAGATAGATCTCCATTCAAAATCTGATTTCTAAGGTGCTGTGTTATCGCGTAGAAGATTGATTTCGTCTACATTTTAAGTCGCAATCGAAATTCAAAAGTTCTTGCTCAGTACCTACTTATGGCTTGCGAAGTATTATCATGAATATAATTATAGGCGGGAGTGATAAAGACCTGCATATTATTCATAGGCGCATAGTAATTTGGATAAATAGATCGATTCGGAACCAATATCTGACAGTCCTGCCGCTTTGTGAGTAATTCCTCAAAATGCGAGGTATTTGACTTGCACGTAAGCAAACCGTGGGGAATTATGCACCGGGTGGGAGTAATTCTGAGGAATTCCAATATTTTTCTAAGAAGTGTTTTTTTTTTTTTACTTTCAAAGTTCATTAAATGAACAATATCGAAAGAAAAAACTGAAATAAGTTGGCTACGTCCACGGTAGCAGCGCATTTACGTAACATTGCTCATCTGTATTATACATGCCTGAATGTGAAATCAAATGAACTGAATTTGAACACCATCTACCTACGATAACTGAGCTGTCTTCAGAAAAGACTAATAATAACAATATTAATTAAAAAAAAAAAAAATACAGCAAATGATCCAATGATCGTTATGACGCATGTTACAGCGGCCGAAAGATTCCATCTGATAGAACATAGATCTCTGCATGAAAAATAACAATATATTCTAGAATCATTACATTTTTAGCTTTTGCAGTATTGTTCAATGAACGGAGCCAACGGCAGTATAAATCGTATCTGGAAACTCAGGCTGGAAAACGTCTGTTGCTTACAAGGAGACTAGGGTCCTTCGATGTCGCGGATCGGGTTCCCGTTTCACGTGGTGAAAGTTTAAGACCTCCGAATTAACGTGGTTTTTGATTTTTGATCGAATAGGCCTTGGTTGCTGAGATATCGCGATTCGAAATTTAGAGATTTTCGGGCGAGTGGGGCTCGCGCGTCTACTCCGTTGAGCGTGCACGATGGAACCAAGAGCTGGCGTAGCTGAGGTGGTAAGACGACGGACTGGAACGCTGAAGGTTCGCGGTTCGCGTCCCCACACATTCTTTTTTTCTTTTTTCAATTCATTTTCCATATATCTGTTCAATCTCTCATAAGACTTTGCATGCGCAAGTCAGTAGTGTTTATAGGTACTTGTTGTTTCATAGAAAAATCCGAGTACATATTCCGGGTATTTATGTGTTATAGAAAATCCTGCAGGTGGGTCAGGTCATGCAATATTCCAGGTATTCATGTGTTATGGGAAATCCTATCAGTAGTAGTGAAGAAGAGTCAGAATGATTGCGTGGCACAAAATTTGCATGTATGTCCAATACATTAATTATTTTTTAAACAATTATATGACGTAATGTTTTTAAACAATTATATGACGTAAACATAATGACGTTCATGCAGTGTATAATATTTGAAAATAGAACTGGTAATACATATTTTCGAATTATCTTATTTACCTGCGCATGCAAAGTCTTATGAGAGATTGAAAAGATATATGGAAAATAAATTGAAAAAAGAAAAAAAAAATGTGCGGGGACGCAAACCGCGAACCTTCAGCGTTCCAGTCCGTCGTCTTACCGCCTCAGCTACGCCAGCTCTTGGTTCCAGCGTGCACGCTCAACGGAGTAGACGCGCGAGCCCCACTCCGCCCGAAAATCTTTAAATTTCGAATCGCGATATCTCAGCAACCAAGGCCTATTCGATCAAAAATCAAAAACCACGTTAATTCGGAGGTCTTAAACTTTTACCACGTGAAACGGGAACCCGATCCGCGACATCGAAGGTCCCTAGTCTCCTTGTTAGTAATATTTTCAGTTGGGTCACAGCTCAAGCCTCGAAGGATATAGCTCGATCAGTCTAATAATAGCATCGTATTCTGTAAAATATTGATGAAAGAAACTTGTTCGAAGGGTGTCAAAACCTCGAAAATCTCTAAAAAGCCGATTTACAGGCACCAATTTCTACCCTCTATTGAGACATTCTCCCGGAGACCCCCCGCATTCCGGATGAATAGCCCCATCCAAATGATCATCAATAAGACCCGAGAAAATGACCACGCGCCAGTCTCTCAATACCCCAACTATAAACAACCGTATAGAAAAGTGTTCAGGCGATGGTTACTGCAATTACCAAGCGGGCACTCCGACAGGTCGGTTCAATTAGCAGTAAACATCCGGCAATTGGTAGTTGGAGGGGTTTTATTCTTTCCAATGCTCCCAACCACTTGGGACTGCTGCAAAGATTCCATTCCACTACGTGCGCTCTAGAATGAATACGTCAGGACATGGGAAGGTAGAGCTTCAATCTTGGAAGAGTTTGCATTTATTGGACAAAGTTGATAAAACTCGCGATGGTATTTCAACGTTTTCGTTAAAAGTACGTCAATTTTTGTCCAATGGTAGTAGCTTGTCGAAAAAAAAATTGACAAGATGGAATACAACTAGAAGTAAATACAAATAGGAAATTGAATGAAAAATATTGAAAAGTCTTGAAGTTAGATCGACAAGTGTTTAACCCCTCGGTTTGGAGTATCTCTAAAGAGCCGTGAAAAAATCGACGACCCTTTTCGTTAATATTTATGGTAGGAAAAGATTCAATTTGGAGTAAAATACTTTTTGATTTCACGAACTGATAGGTGTTCCACGCATTCTGTGAGTCATTCCGAAATATCAAACCAATGACATTTCTAATACCTCAAAGGATTCGAATATAAAAATTTTGCAAATGAGGCGGGATTTTTTTTTCAACATTTTAGCCCAGTCACCTTAGCACCAAATTGGGCCGAATATGGAAAATGAAGCCAAAGTTTTGAAAATTGGTGTACGTGTTCCTTTTGGCATTACATTGAACCAGGAAAAAGTCCGCCTGCGTACCTGGTGTTCTAACGCTGCCATCTTGGAAAATAGGTACCATTTTTCAGTTTTTCGAGTTTATCTCGGTAACGGTCAACTTTATTAAGATCAAGGTGGTTAGATAAACGAAAGATAACAAAATTTCACACAAAAAAACCCTCGATAATTTATCTGATAAAGTGAACAGTTGCGGTCCTGTATCAGTTCTAATTGTAAGATTTGACCGTGTATAACAAACGCCTAGGTGTGTGTAAGTGAAATTAGGTGCTTCTGAGTAATTTTCATGCATTGCTATGATGGCCCGCTGAGTACCACTCCCTAAAGATTTTTTTTCAAATTTTTTAGTCAATTTTTTTTCCAAATTCTTTTTTTCCAAAATTTTGGTGTCAACATTTTAATGTTCCAAATTTTTGTTACCAGGTTTCCTTTCTCTCTATTTTGGCTCTCAATTTTTATGATCACAAATTATTTGAAAAACCAATCGAATGAGCGAGCGCAGTCAGGGAACGAGCACAACGCCAGTTAGTGAAATTTTATTTCTATTTCTTGTACTTGGTAGTTGTATATAATTTCAAACCTATTATAGGATGAATGTTTTGAAGGATGACTTCTGAAACTAATTTCTGTTGGTAGGTATTTGTACGAAAGACTTTTTTTCAGAACGAATTTTGTTGTTGGGTATTTTTGAAGAAAGATTTTTGTGAAAGACGAATTTTTGTTGGTGGGTATTTTTGAAGGCAGACTTTTAGTGAAAGACGAATTTCCGTTGGTGGGAATTTTCGGAGAGACTTTTTGTGAAAGACGAATTTTTGTTGGTGCCCAGCAAACAAATTTATGTACTAGTGCCGTACCACGTCTGTCGCGGATGTTACATGCGATGTACCAGGTTCGGTAAATGAGCGGCACGTGTGCTACGTAATGTCCGCAACACGCCAATGTTATAGGTACATCGCACGTATGCAACAAAGATACATACCAAGTACGTAACAATTACATCGCAGGTACGTTACCCGTGACGTACCACCAACATCGCAGTTACATCTCCGGAACGTACCTCAATGAAACTACCGCGTACGCAAAATATTCAAATAAAAATTCGATTTTAATCCTCATTCGCGCATTTTTTAAATATACTTTTCGTTTACTCTGGATCAATTAAAATGTGTTTGTGGCTCGCTGCAAGGAATTCCGCTTCTGTCATTCTTTACCGGGATTCGAACCACATTCAATGGCACTCGTCCGTCTCACTAGTCAGGCGCTCTACCCACTACGCCAAACTGTCTTAGAAATTCTCAACCTTTTTCTCTTATTTAATTGAAGACTTAATGAATCACAAATTCGATATATCTTTCATTAAGTGGAAAATTCAATGGATTGACGGCGCTGATGTACTGTACACAACCAAACTTTTCCATCAGTTCCGTTAGTAAACCCAATAAACCCAATGTCAGTTTCAAGTTAACCAGCGCAGTTTTGAAGTTTACTATCACCGATCGTAAATACTTTGAGGTTATGTTCATCACTTTGACTTGGTGGAATAAAATTGGAATGTTCTGCAAAATGTAAACTACTATTATGGATAAATTGCGAGAAGGAATTCCAGGTCTGTCTTCTTATTCAGTAATTTGCAGAACAACAAAGATTAACTTTTCAACGCGACCTGTGATATCCTCGCCCAGAGTAACACTACCAATAGACAAATAGCGTCGAGGATTATCCAGAGAAAAGTAATTAAATAATTGAACCGAGGGAAATTAAGTTTCATTCGGAAAAATAATCCGAACAACAGTAATGATTTGGAATGTAAGAATGATATTGAATGAACCGGAGAAAGAAAAATACAATATAACTTCACTGAACTTTGGTTTTATTTTCCCCCTCGGTTTGGGTGTGTCAACTTTTTACATGATCTGTATGTAACTATGTAATGTAACAAAGCCATCGTGCAAGTAATGTAGCTGGTACATCTTTGCCATCCATTATATGGTATGTACCACTGTTTCCTGAATGAGAGGTCTCTGGTACATAACAGCAGTATGTACTCGATACGTTCGTGATTAAGAGACCTGTGATGTACCCGGTACATTAAATTTGAATGTAGCAATGTTTCGTGAATGTGACCTCAAAATGATGTACCAGCTATGTCACTGTTTGCTGGGTGGGTATTTTTGAAGGGAGACTTTTAGTGAAAGACGAATTTCCGTTGGTGGGTATTTGGGACCGTTCCAATATTACGTAACGCTCTAGGGGGGGGGTCTCGTCAAACGTTACTGTTTGTTACGGGGGGAGGGGGGGTCGAACACGAACTTTACATTAAAGTCACGGATAATTTTTCGTATAGAGTCAAAATAAATATTAAATATTAAATGTCATCGTTTGTTGGTAAATTTTTTGTGCAGACCACATTAATGTACTTGGCGACGGTTTTTGCACCAGAGGTGCTTTTCGGTGGGATTCATTACTTTTCGTGAAATTACATTCGACCACCTTCCTTCTGCTACTTTCTTCGTCAAGTCTTTTCCTACCACAGCATCGTTGATGCTTACTTGATCCTTCGCCTTCTTTCATCAGTTCTTGTCTCTTTGGATTCATTTTCCACTTTTTTTCGTGGGAAATTACACTCTGAAATAATTCTCAGTTTCCGAACCGCTTAAGAGCTTTACACTTCCTTTAAAGAAAATTATTTTGTATCCATTTCTAAATCTGTTATGACCCAACGTCTGCAAAGCGCTTGAGTCAACACACTCCCTTTGTTGGTCACTCCGTGGCGTGACGAGGCCGGAAGTAAGCCTGCGGGATTTCCGGCCAGTACTTTGACCAACACCAAAGTTTACGTCAAGTTATGAAAATCGGTCTGCTGGTCACAGAACAACCGGTGATAGACCTGCAAACACTATATGTGGTTATCCCGCTGTAGGAGCTCGCAGTTTGTTCAGGCAATAAATCCATGGCTTTTTTTTTGCGCATCCCCTTATCTCCTCTTGTGATCATAACTGATCGACGATTGTTTAGAAACTGCAAGACAACTTTTTTTTCATAATGTAACGTATTCAACAACCCGCCTGTCAATATTTCAAGTTTGAATTTAAAATTAAAAAGAATTAAATTAGCAGAGTCGACTAGAGCATTAACATTCCAGAACGTAAAATCAAAATTTAATACACACACACATACACACACTCGTTAGAAGAAGATAACACATAGAAGCATCGCCACTTTGGCAACAACATCTACACATATAATTTTGTTTAACACACACTCGTAAACGCTAAAGTTTCATGTTATAATAGATTTAAGGATATTGCCTGTATACACGCTCAACAAGACCATACATGTTATACTTACAATAAAAGGGGATTAACACAGATGGAAGAGAACAGAAATCTGTAAACAGTATCAATACGCGACAAGTAGGGAAGTTGAGGAGTTCGTGGGTCAGTCCCCTCTCCTAAAATTTGAAGAAATGTAACTACGCGCATCGAGAAATAGTGCGAAAACCGAGCCGTCATGGTAAATCAGAACACGAGAAGAGTCACTTCGGTCCGGCCTTTGGGTCTCATTGGTATGTAATTCATGGGAGCTATCCATGAATTACCAATTTAAATTCATTTTCTGACTTAGAAAAATTCTGAAGAATTCATTTAAGGCGACAGCCTTCCAATAGACGGAAAAATTTCAATTATTATCATTCAAGCTTCAAAACATTAACATTTCCTTTTATAATTTCTATTATTGTGGGTATTTAAGCCACAATAAGCTTCAGTAAACGTATCAGTTCTTTTATTTTCTGTTCTTTTGCTTGACGCATCATCCTCGCTATCAATATAAATCTGTCTAACTGCTAATCATTCACCTTTACACAACATACACTCCACAGTTAATTGTTCCTATCCTGAATTATCCTTTATAACTGGTTTAGTCCTCAGTGGAGAGTGCTGTTAGTAGTAACGCCCGGACTTTCGAGAAAGGGAAGAACCAAAGCAGTATTTTCGACACTGAGTCCTCTCGTTATTAGCTCAGGTAGAAACTCCTTTCCTTGAGGTAATTCGTTACCTCATTGCACAAAAACCACGAGAGCAGGTGTTAATTGATCTAGGTACCTTATTGAAGCCCTGAGAGAATCTCTACTCAACAATAACTAAAATTTCTACTAGTACGAGTGCTATCAAAGAAGAATTTCAGGATTATTGATAAGTGGTTAAATGATAAGTGATAGTAGTGAAACTCGGTTAATATTAGTTTAATCGGAGTGATCGTGCAATTTAGTGAACACGGATCACAGTGAGGATTAACGTTATAGTAAAATAGTATACGTAGAGTTTATTTCATCCTTTGGCAGAACGGATGCATGGACGACGATGGAGCATATAGATCCGCGGGTACCCATGCGGACTGCAGGGGAATGGCTAACGTTCAAGAGTAGAGAAATTTATCTGACAGATAAAAATGTCTCCTTGAGGGTTGACTTGAGAGTTCATACACTCACACAGCGAGCTGTCAGCGTGGAGACACGTGGATGGTGCGAAATGTGTGAGGGACCGAGGATGAGAGAAGATTTCAATAAAAGCTCCGATTGTAAAATGCAGATAGAGAGACTTTTCGGACCTTACGTGGGTCAGGGGAGCTCAAAGTCAGAGAGATACCCCGGTTCCCATTCACCTCGCTCTCCTGAACCACTATGAATCGAAAGTTGTGCCATTCTTGTGCCGCCTGACTTTATCTTTCCCGTGATCGAGCACCGCTTCCGTTCTTCCGTTCTTTCGTCGAGAGTAACGGGTGTGCCTTAAATGGAGGGTGGCCTGTCGACAGTGCCAGAAATGAAATTGCTCATGAGAAACGCGGGGGACCTTCTCATAGATTCAGTCCAAGGGGATGTGAGCTTTTTCTTTCCAAGGTGTCGTCTTCGACGTATGGTTATTTGAGGCATGCCACCCTTCATTTTCTTTTATGCTGCAATTTTGTATCATAGGCCGTTGGTACACGCTTGAATATCCTTCTTTCTAGGTCCCACAGAATCTGTGTAAACGCTACAAAGCTTTTCCCCCAGCCACAGACTATCTAAGGTCCATCTACGACCCTAATCTGCTGAAAGCACAGAAAACGCGGATACTATATACTCATATTTCCGGTTCATCGGTAACTTATGGTTGAAGCAAAGTAAAGTAGCTGAACGCGCACTTTGCTCTTTTTTACCCGAACTCGAAACGGCAGAGAAGACTTGATGCCGCGTGACGTTTTTTATAGAAAAATAAAAAAGCTCATCTAATTCATTTTCGGTTGGTGACGACTACTGAAAACGAGCCAGATCAAAGCTACTCTCAGAGCGTCTGGGGATTCTCTCTAAATTTCTGGAAGTGAAATTTTGACTGTTAACGTGAAGTGAAAAACGGGGCAGTCTTTTTGCGTGAACTTTTGAGTGATGTCTTTCACTCCAGTTGAAAAATTAAAAAATTTTATTCCAATTTTGCGAGTGACTGTGACTGTGACTGTTATTTGACACAAACTTTCACTCCAAAAGTAAGGGGTAAATCTGCGAGGGTCATCGCTATAGGAAATATGATTATTTAGTGTGGAATACAGCGACATGAGATGAAACAGTAATCTCCGAATGACATCTATTGAACAATTGAACTCATATCATATAAATAGAATAATTAAATATCTTGAATTTTCAACTATCCCCCAAGTGGAAATGATTTCTACGTCGGTCTACAAAAAAAAAAAAATGCAAATCTCCGACCTTCTACGAAAAATCGTTTCAAGTTGAAACCTAATCAAGTTGTAATTCTTCATCGAAAAATGTGTTAAATTGCGTATAATTGCGTAGAATTTCGTGAAATGATTAGGAAACATTCATGAAAATCTATGCTTCTCGACGAGAACATGATGAATGAGACAACAGATACGTTTTTTCCGTAGAAATTCATGATATGAAGGAAAAAATGCAAATCACCGATTTTCTATTACAAATCACTTCAAACTGGAGCCTTATGGAAGGAAAATTCTTCTCTCAGAATTTTGTGAAATTGCGTAGAATTGCGTGGATAATCGTACAAACATTTATGGAGATCTAGGTTTTCCGATCAAAAATTTTTGAATCGGGCAATATAACGTTTTTGTTTCGTAGAAATTCATCGGAAATTCCGAATTTCGACGACAAATTACGATAATCAACGATTTTGTGAACAAAACGAATACAGGGTGTCCCATTTTAAATTATAAACGCAAATATTTCGAAAACGGTTCACTGTATCGAAAAATATTTGAGACAAAAGTTGTAGGGTTACGAGGGGGACAGCTTCTGGTGACATTGGCTTTCTTCCAAGTGGAGGCGTTGAGGTGATATGAAGGTGAACTATGGTTTTTTAAATGGAATCATGTATTTATTATTTGTCTATTCGATTGAGCGTTGAATTTCACGTCAAAAAGCACTGGAGCACAGGTGTCCTTAAATCAATGGTTTATTAGATACACCCCTCAAATGATTTGAAGCAAAATCTCATAACGAACCGAAAAATGATGAGCTCATGAATACTCGTAACTCTTGATCCAGAGGTCGTATTATAAAACACACGGTGCGCAATTTGTAGCTCGAAATGACTACTTTTACCTCGCCTAAATGAATTTTTTTATCGCGTCCTATTGTTGAGTTACACCTCTCCGAAACGATCATTTCGAAAATCCATGTTTCGATATCAACTTCAACAACTTGCACAGGGCAGAGATTTCCCAGGCTTGAATTTGCACATCTTGTGTTTTTAATACGACCCACGGATCAAGAGTTACAAGCAGTCAAGAGTTCACTATTTTTCGGTTCGTTATCAGATTTTGCTTCAATTCTTTTGAGGATTGTATCTCATGCACAATTTATTTCAGCACACCTGTGCTCCAGTGCTTTCTGACGTAAAATTCAACGCTCAATCGAATAGTCAAGTAATAAATACTTGATTTCATTTAAAAAACCAAAGTTGACCTTCATATCACCTCAACGCCTCCACTTGCAAGGAAGCCAATGTCAGCAGAATCTGTCCCCCTCGTAACCCTACAACTCTTGTCTCAAATATTTTCCGATACAGTCAACCGTTTTCGAAATATTTGCGTTTATAATTTAAAATTTGGACAAAGTTTCATGTCAATCGTGAACCTTACATTACCAGAAAATGTCGAACTTGATAAGAACAAGTGGGACCAGAGTGACTCTTCACTCTTCGAAAAAGTGAATATTCTCTCCACGTCGTTAAAGTGAATATTCGGTCTTCAAGAGTGGAAAGAAAAGTGAATTGTTTACTCTTCTTTAAAGTGAGATAGTTAATTCTATGTGGTGAATCGATGACTTTTCACTCCTATCGAGCGAAATTTTAGGTCGTGAGTGGAGTGACTATTCGCTCCAAACGATGAAGTGGCAGGCTCACCCTAATTTTGAAGAATTAAAGCGATGTGTAGACTAAACCTCATGGGATCAGCCAGATTAAACAACATTGGCTGCGGTCAGTACTTGGGTGGGTGGCCTGTGCGGAGGACAAAAATCGAGTTCGTATCTCTGTCTGAGAATTTCACCCCAATATTAGGGTGAACCTTTCACTCCAATAATTGGAGCGCATAGTCACTTCACTAACGACTGAAGATTTCACTCGATAGTGTAACAGTAAATAGACTTTAGATATGAAATTTAATCCTAGTGCTAAGAATACGCAAAATTGTACGGTAAGGTTGCTATCGATGGACCGTTGCCTTCGATGGACCAGTGGTATATCTCAGGTATGTGTTAGTGCTTGGCGTTGCTATCAGTGCGAATCAAGTCTACTAGTGGCCAAAGAGTGGCCATGTTAAAAACAGTCACATGGGTGCCATAGGTGTGCTGAAATTGAGAGAGGTAGGAATTTGCCCTTTCTGATCCTATTTTTCCTAATTTTGCAAACGTGTTTGAACCCTTGTATCGGTGATTTTTCCTAAATCGTGTTGGATGGTTTTGAAGCTTATACTTCGCTCTTCAAAATGATACCGATACTTTTTAGGTATCTTCTCATCATGTAGTAGTAGGATAGGTTATGTGTTGCGATGCGAAATTCCATGGATGGACCGGGCAACAACGCTATGAATGGACCAGTATGGAAGGTATTACTTTTTTCAGTTTGTAAGACACTGTTGAGAGCATCTATCGTGATTGACCCACAATTTGTTTGAAATCTCAAAAATTTATTCATACGTCATCAATATAACATTTACACCAATCTATTAGGTCATTAGATCATTGTATTGTTTTATGTTCATTATTTTAGTGGTCCATCGAAGGAGATGGGGTGGTCCATCCATGGAGCAGGTCCTTGTTTTGTTTTATGTTCATTATTTTAGCGGTCCATTCATGGAGCAGGGTTGCCATGAATGAACCAAATTCAAAAAACACAAAATCGGTGATAAATAATCAGAAATTAACAATAACCTTGCTCACTCGTGACTGCTCTGTAGAATAGGTTTCGAAGAAAACATCCACCAGTGGTTTTGCATTTTCGACTCAAAATCGAAATTTTATGACCAACTTTGCTTAGGGGGTCCATCGATAGCAACCTTACCCTAATACTCAACCGCCAGGGCGAGAGAGAAGTGGAGAGAGCAGCGATAAGCTGGTCACTCGGCAAGTAACCTTTGGCTAAGTACACGTACATCACTAGATCTACATATAACTCAAAACTTGCCGATGTCTCAGAAATTTCTCGTTATTCATAGTATTTCATATCGAAGAAATTTGAAGCTTCGAAACCTGTTGATAAAATTAGAAAATTAATTGTTAACAAAAACGATGAACCCTGTTGGGATTTAAAATAATCAAACAAGTAACGAAAAGAAAAACTAAAAGCTTGACCAAAGGCAAAGAATATGATGAATAATCAACGGAATGATATAAAAAGCTAAGTTTTATGGTTAAAATCTACATTTCTACATTTACACTGTTTTCTTTTTACACCCTGATTTTATACGTACATTTTTTTTATTTATACATTGATTGTTTTGAGTTATTGTTGAATGAATGATGATGAATGCATGTGATTTTTTTTTTTGAATCTGAAGAAATGAATTTATGAATAAAATAATTGAAGTTAAATAATGAATTAATTGTCAACGGATTCAAATTATTCTCCCTTATTTTCATATAACATTTGAGTTTTGTATCGAGAATCCGTTACAATAGGAGTGAAAATCATCACTTCAACGCCTAGACTGCGAACTTTCTTACTCTGAAAACGAGTAAACAATTAACTCTTCTTTTCACTCTTGAAGAGTGAATATTTACTTCAATCGGTGGAGTGAATATTCACTTTTTCGAAGAGTAAAAAGTCACTCTGGTCCCTGTGGCATGATTTTCACTCGCTCTTCACGTGAATATAATACACTCCTAGATAGAGAGATATCACTCAAAGGAATTGAAAGAGTAATTCCTAATATATCTTTTTTCAAATGTTTCAATCGCCGAATAAATTAGCAATAAGTACAGAATTGAAGATGATTTAAAAGAATAGAATACTCAGTTCCTCAGTAGACTGTTACTAGCTGAGAGAGAAAATTGAAAATGCGAAAACTATTACTCTACGTTTGACGAATCAAGAAACGTGTAAGAACATTCATGAAGACTATGTTCGTGACAAAATCTACAACTATTTGTTGTCAAGGGCATGTGTCGGTATGAATATACATACATTTAATAGTAATCTATGAAACAGTAATTGAATAGTTATAAAAATTCACAAGGAGAATGTTCTCAAACGTTGAAGTGACTGAGTGAAAATAATCAATGGTGAAAAGTTTACTTTCGCTCTCTCTCATTCGCAATCATAGGAAAATAAGAAACATCAATCAGACCGAATAGCGTGTGAAATATTGTTTCCAGCTAAATCTCCGTTAGAAACAAAGCTTCAACCAGGGTTTTTTTAACGTTGGATTTCGTTTGAATTTCCCGAGGATTTACTTTACTCGTTAAGGTGTATGTATTGTCTAAAAATAAAACTACATTTGCGAAAGCCCGCATTTCGCACATGGGAGGTATCTAACCTACACTGGCGTACTCTGGATGCTAATTTGTGACGAGTACCTCCCTCTATTGGCCTTGGCTTGGCTCGGTTGAGGAAATGAAATTTTTCACTCACTCTTCAGCTGCGCTGTGAAGAAGAGATTTGATTTTTGTTTTCATATCCAACCTCTTTCTACCTTATTATCGCTCGATTGGCTGCAAACTAGCTATGTACGCTTCGAAAGCACCACAACTTTCTGCAAAACGAGATGCGATTTCGTCGATGCTTCATGCATAACAGGCGTAACCTGAAAGTCGGTTAAAAATTTTCCAAAAACCTTCGGACGTAAGGTTCAGTGTTGTACTTTTGCCATCTCGTTTTGCAGAAAGTTTGTTCACGCAAAGCAGAGACTGAAAATGTCATGCATCACGAATTTTTTTCCTAGCTCACAGCAGATTGTTATTATTACGCGTTAAAATGAAAAAGTCGATTGAGTGACCTCTTAGAATTGAGCCACAGTACTGATCTTCGATGCGAATTCATTCTACACCAAAAATTACCATTTAAAGTAGAGGTAGTGGCCGGTGACGAAAAGTGAAATAAATAAAAAATAGAACACCCTAATCCACATGCTTATTTCAATAATAGCATCACAATTGTAATTGTTGGCTGGTGAATGGGCTGATAAGTACAATTGATTCGGCCCCAATCACAGAAGAATCTTATCCAATCAGTGGAAAATGTATAGGTTATATATTATACATGTCGAAGTTGACACTATTCCGAATTTGGATGAGTCTTGGCTTCCGGGTTGGAGCCGCGTAACCTGATACTGGTATCAGGTTACCTCTCGCCCTGATGAAGTAAACTGCAATGTTTACGAAACATCGGCAACGAGCCGTTCATCAACGCGGCTCCAACCCGGAAGCCAAGACTCATCCAGAATCTACCCGCGGAAGCCTCAAAGACCCTATTCCGAATTTATTCACCTTTCAAGGGGCACACGAAAACAAACGGAGACGAGAAATCATCAGATTAAATTACAGGGCAAGGTTCTCTGGGCGACTGAGGTGGTCAAGTAGTGTAAGTCCCAGGATTGGCATCCAATGAAGCCGGGTTCGATTCCCGGGGCGCCTAATAATTTTTTCTCATCCAAAATTTGTCAAGTCTTCTAACTTGAAATTATGATATCTACGATACATTTCGAATGTGGGGTGCGTATTGGAGGCATACTGTCAATGCGGAAGAGAATATGTTACCTATAGATGGGGAACGATAAAGTTCAGTAGAATCTGCATAGTTGTGCTCTTCCCTCACAAGGATGCTCACACTGCCGGCTCTTCTACCACAGAGCCTACTGACCAAGCCCACCAGTCCTGGCTCTCAACTATATGTGTATATACTTCTCCGAGAAGTTTTCAGTACTTCAGCCCAGAGGATAATGTTGTGAAATGGTTAGACAAAGGCGATTCAACGAATTTGACTTCCACCAGAACTAACTTCTAGATTAGAAGGAGACCGAAAGGTACCAGGATTTGATCTTCGGATATTTAGGTTTAGAGAGAGTTGATATTATTTAACTTGTACTACATTAGAGCCCGGTTCGTCGTCGAATTTCGATTCAAGCTTGTGTATTACAACCACATCCACAAGACCTCTTGTGACCCTCTTATGAGACATCATGGAGGTTCTCACCAATCCAACACCAACACCCTGTAGCACGGTTTCTCCGTATCCGTGATCCGTGGGCCAACAAGGAAGCCAACGACGAAGTGCGAAAGACGAAAGGCGGAAAGCGAAGACGAGGGTGCGAGCTCCGGATGTTTCAGACTCCATTACTTGAATTGAGGTGGGAATTCCAGAACTCCCTAAGCACCCAGTTATATTTTGGCGGTGAAGTACCAAAGACGCGTCCGAGGAGTACAGCTACAGCACAGAGAACATATAAACTCAACTTATACATCACTCACCAACACTCGGGTGCGTTATATATGTGTACCCGAAAACAGACGCGTATTTACACATAAAACCTGCACCTATGTATTGTGTAGGATTGTACCAAACTGAGATGTGTTTGTAATCCACCTAGTAGTCCATCGCAAACATGGATGATCTGTGTAGTTCCGTTAGGAAAGTTTGGTACAGTAGTCTAGGTTTTATCAATTTCCACAAATTGTAAGCCCTGTAATTGGAGAGCTTGAGAGGTTACTTTTGGTGAGGGGTCGTCCATAAATAACGTAACGCACTTCAGGGGGAGAGGGAGTGTGCTAAAAGCGTTTCCATTTTAATTGTCTCGAGAAGGCAAGTTTTTAACTCTGTATTTTTTTATGACACAAGTCAGCTGTTTATTCATCAAATATAGTCACAGATCTCCGCGGAGTCGGGCCATAGAAGTAATGTTACTATGTCTTGCGAAGCAGCGGTTCACCTGAAACAATAGCTTATAACTAAGACGGTACACTTATCACTAGGACTGATCAAACCCGGATAGAGTGGGAAGGGAGTCCGTCGACGTCGGTGTCCAGCGGCAGGTGTCCCAGGATTGGCCTTCACAGCTCCATGGATGGTAACAGGCTCGTCAACAGACCCGAAGTATTGCCTGGGGCCCAGGAGGTGTGACGGATCCTGGTAGTTGCCCTTCCATATGTTTCAAAGAGGTTTCAAGCACCGGCTCAAGGAAGTATCCGTCAGCGTGAGCAATGTACGGATCGTTAAATTCCTTTGGATCCCATTCGGTTTAGTATCCAATACTGCGTTAGATTCTCAGGCTGGTTTTTAGGTCTACAGTACTGAGTGTGTGACGTAGTTCCAAGTTGGGTCATGTCACGGGCAGAATATACATTCCCGCACTACTTTTTTCCCGTAAGGGGATCGACTATTTCGTGCATCCTCCACAATCCGCGAAGTTGAACTGCCCATTACAAGTTTTACAAAAAAACAGGATGTGCAACTCCAGGTGCAACTTGTGCAGGTTGGCAATTGCGGACGAGTGTGAATGCCGCTAGACTTGCCTTCGCCGCGTGCTCGGCTTCGGCAACTTGTCACACTTGATGCACAATATACTACCATAGAGTAGCGCAATGCAAGAATCAAAATGCCCGGAGTGATACATAGCCGGTAAAATAAATACCGATAATTGATGACCTACAGCCTTAGTCGCCAACAAGTGCTTTGGCAGCGACTTTGTAGCGAACCCAAGTATACGAGTGCACTGACGATAAGCCTATTAGGACCCACTCACTATCAAGTACCTCGAACGCACGCACATTTCTTTAAATATGTATGGTACATTAATAAAGAACTAGATGGGATTTTCCGGCCCAGGTGACAAGTTTCTCATCGAACCAATTAGAAGAATTCCAAGAAATATTTCTCATACGAATAGGAAGAAGTAATACTTTCTATAGTTAAACATAATTAGAAATACGCTGGGAAATATTCAACGCACACAAAGACATAGTATACACAATATTACCTTTTCCCATTCGTATGCAGAGATTGCATAAATGCAGATGTATCCGGAGACTACAAAATGTTTTTGGAATTCTTCTAATGAAAAAGCTCTCCGTGCAGTTGTATGAGTGCACTGAGATGATTAGGACTCACTTCCAGGGAATTAAGAGCATGTTGTAGTCAATCTTTACCAACCAAGTAGCCGCGTCACTTATTTCAACTGATATCAAAGCCTACGCGTAACAGGAGCGAATAAGAAGATGATAGCGAAATTCCGCATGAAATTCTTTTTTTTCTTAATAACGCTATATCTTTGGAACAAATCATCGCAAATACTTCATCTCGGTTTCATTTTGTAGGGTTTTTTGCACTCTTTTGGAATTCAAAGAAAAATTTGAGGATTTTTTAAAATTGACGGAATGACGTACACTGAGAGAAATTTTATTACAAAAATTACAACGCATATATAGTAAAAGTGCAAGAAAATATAGTATTTTAGAGGCAAACGAGGTACAACCGTAAGTATTCCTATAGTTATAGGACATTATACTATTCCCCGAGTCACAATTGCTATAGACTATTGTAATTCTTGATATACATGAATGTATCAATATAATCTTGTGAAGCAAGAATTACAATAGTCTATACCATTTGTGGCTAGGGAAATAGTAAAATGTCCTATAACTATAAGAATACTTACGGTTGTACCTCGTTTGCCTCTAAAATACTATATGCTATTGTACTTTTTGCAATTAAATTTCTCTCAGTGTACATTTTTCTAAAATTAGGGAAACCCGTTTTTTTCGAAAAGTGACGTTTTTATTTTCTCAAAAATTTTACACAATATCTGGGATAATATGACGGATATATCCTACGAGTTTCATCGATGCTAAAACACTAATTCATATCGAGAAAAGAAAAATTCCGTGCGTCACTAAAATTTGTCAATTCCTGTGCTGGTGTCGACTTTGTGGGCGACTTTGAGATGTGTACAGATTTTTCGAACCAAATAATATTACTAAAACTTGATACATACGTACCTGAGGGAGTAAATGACCAAATGCCGTATGATGTACAACATCGTAGACCGAATATTGATCTGCTAATAAAGACTATCACGAAAAAAATACAAAATTTACAATCAGGGATTTATTGTTGTAATAACAATATTGTATAATAATATTGTTGAATATGCTTCTATTTTCGTGGTATGGTATACAGTGAGGTATAGTATATAGTATAGTATAATAATACTATAATGATAAAAGCTACAGACCTTGTGTGTAACGCAAGCCTCTGAAGGCATTGACAATGTCACCTGTTCTCTCGTTCGTAGTGCATTTTGTTTTGATATATTTGTATCTGTCGCATTTTGATTTGAATTCTCCTCAAATAAAGTTTAAACAAAATCTAATCCTGACAGATCGATGATCGGTAACAATCTGATAGATTAACCATACATTTGGATCGGTCACAATCTGATAAAAGTTTTTCTTTGAATTACAAAAGAGTGCGAAAAACCCTACAAAATGAGACCAAGATGAAGTATTTGGGATGATCCGTTCCAAAGATATAGCGTTATTAAGAAAAAAAAGTGTTCCTTTCTCAAGAACTTTGGTAGCGCACGATTGAATGTTCAAATAGCCGTAACTTCGTAGCAAGATTTTTTTTCCAAAACAAAAAAATACGGGTCACCTTTTTTTCTCAAACAACAACATATTTCAATTTGCAAAAATTCCGTGACATCACGATTTCCAGCCTGCCCGATTTCAAATGGATTCGGTCAATATATAAAAGACTAAATGAAATTTCTCGCCCCCAGTAACAAGCTAACGTCGACCCTATTACGAGTGCGCTCTTATGTGCACTTCTGCACTTGGGTCGCTGCCGACCTAGGACCTATGGAGTTGCGACAGAAATCCTGGTTTTATAGCTATGATAATAACAGTTTGTCACGATGCCTCTAGCACCTTAGTCGCCGAAGAGCGCTGCAGCAGTGACTGTGTGGCAGACCTAGATATACAAGTGCACTAACTCTATGAGGACCCACTCACAATACCTTGGACCGCCCAGATCGCATGGAACAATAGATTCGCGGGAATGATGACCTGTTCACAAACCATAATGCATATCAAGTACATATCAAGTACATATCTGCGTGTATCGGTCCGATTATGTCTCATGTGGGTCAGAGTTATGTTGTCATCAAAGCCCTTTTTATGTGTCGCTGAAAATCGGTTATTAGCAACGTTGCATACCTAACCTCAAAACATCTGTGAGCCGTTTTTTCAATTCTCGCGTAGTGCTGTACCTCGTAGGACATGCGAAACACGTTGTACCTTTAACATATGAACAACGTGTTCTGCATGTGCTCGAGGTCCAACTATGTCCAAGGTACAACAGGTTTCTCTACGTACTTACGTTGATTATAGAGTGGATTTTGACAAATGTTTCAAGAGCTGGGTGTGATTTACATTTGAGTAATTGCATTGGGATGAATACAAGAAATAAGTTCTCGGAATAATTCGGTCGAATGAGTAGTTGATTGCAATAATTGAGATATGTACGTCGAAGGTACAGCCTACATACATATGTTCGAGGTACATACATACCCACTGTTGTACCCACCTTGAAACTGTATAAACTTTTACGAAAAATCCCCCAAAAACCATAGAAACTGTTTTTTTTTCTTTCAACACCGTAAAATATTAATAAACTTCCTTCAAGACACGTAAGAATAACCTCCAATTGGGTGTACGACGTTTACCTGCGACGGTTAATTTTTGAATGAACGCAAACTGAAAGTAGGCGCGAGGTACGACAGGTTCCTCTATATATCCAATTTTACTGCCACTGTATCTAGCATTAAAATAGTTTTTCGTCAAAAAATCGACCTAAAAACATCATGTATTGATTATGTTGTTCGACGAAGGTTGTTATTTTTGAGGACATTTATTTGAACTCCAACTCAATTTCACCCGCCTGCGGTAGATGGGTTAAGCCGAAGCAATACTTCCCACGCCAACATATAACTGTATATTATATAGCCTGGGCAATGTTGATGGGAATGATAATAGTTGTCATAACATCATTCTAGCATGATATAATGTCACTATTATCCATCACATCAGTATAATTGTCCCCTCATACCAACCGGCTCAAAACTGTAACCCCTCGCTGCATTTTGCCTCCCGGTTGCTACTGATGGACCAGTGTTGCCGATGGACCGGTGTAATATTTCACATACGCATTCATAAATAGTGCTGCTGCGAGTTCAGTATAGGTTTACTCTTCTAGAAAAAGCCGCCGCGTTGGGTACAGTCACATGAGCGCCATAAGCTTGCTCAAATGAGTCACTTACGAACTGATTCTTCCTGATCTTATTTTCTATAAAATTGGCGAGGTGTTTGAAACCATCGACTGACATGATTTTGAATATGAAGATTTACTCTTCAAAATTATACCAGACATGTTGTGTTTATTATAAGCGGTGTATGATTATCGAGTCAATACAAACCAAGTTTAATGTTTGACGTTTCGATGACTATCCGTCATCCTCATTGGGAACTTTATTAGGAAAATACAGATAATCAATAATCTAGCACATAAGAATAACAAATGTAGTGGAAGAAACATGCAAAACATACCTCAAACAATATTAGTAAGCCCTAATCAAAAAACAGATTAGATATAAGCGGCAGGAATTACATTGAGACATCCGGCACCAATATAGGTAGCTCACATACCTAAATAAGTAACAAAGATGAAAGTCGGTAGCCGGTTGAGTGGGTTCACTCAACATACCACTTGTAGATGAATATTTACAAACTGAGGATTAAACGTGGAAAGCGGTAAAGCCAGAGTACAACAATAAAATAATAAAAACAATCCGATTCGTCGAGGCAGTAAAATATAAAAAGAAGTCAGCAAAGTAAAATTGAGACCCATCGCGACACCCAACTGTCAAGTTTGTGAGCATCCGAGTGTTTGTCAACAGACGTTAAACGCGAGGAGATCAATTCAAACGCGAGAGTATCGAGACTGATCGATGATTGGCAACATCGCTCGATAGGTGAAAGAAAATCAATAGGAGGGAATTCCAAACCACTAAATCAATAACCGAATCAGTAGACCCACTACCAACCACCAGCTGTTATAAATCGGAACAACTCCGCGAACGTAATCTTGTAAGCATATTTGAGTAAGGTAGGTGTAATTTCTTAGTATCATTCTTAATATTTAACGGGTTCGGTTGTAAGTTGATGTGTAACATTTCAGATAAGACACGTTTATGCCAAACAGATTCTTTGTCAAGGATTTTAACGCCATACCAATCAAAAGTATGCTTAATCGCCGTGCAGTGTTTAGACACCACTGAATGCGACTCCGCAGCTTTATCGATATTAGATTTTGGTCTCACCTACATTCGAGGCGGAGCATTCTTTGCATTGGATGTGGTAGACGACAATAGTTTGAGAACTAACTGGAATCTTGTCTTTACCTTTGATAACTAAACGGCTTAGGTTATTCTTGATTAGGGGGATAGAGCGGATGTCAAATTTCTTAAGGCAACTGACGAACCGTTCAGCAAAACCCTTCACATAGGGTAACGATACAAAACGTTTCATAGACATGAAATCGGGACGGGCTCAAAATTCCGAACGACTATGCGCTGAAAGGCCACGATTCCGAATTTAAAAGTACCAAAAGGCATAATTCCGAATTAAAAAGTACCGAAATAATGTTTTGCACGGTTTTTTTCAGCAAGCATTCGGTAAAACTATGCAAAACTCTTCTTTCGGTACTTTGAATTCGAAATTATGACTTTCGGTTACTTTGAAATTCGGAATTATGCCATTCAGTACTTTTAAGTAAGGAATCATAGCCTTTCGGCGCATAGTCGTTCGGAATTTTAAACCCGTCCCATGAAATCAGCCGGAGTGGACCAGATAACTGAGGTATGATTGTCGGTATCAGTGAGAGTGATGAACACAGGTGTAGGAGGACTCGACGTGGCCTTCGCTCTCAAAAGGTGAAGTCTCTTACTTATAAGGGGCTCAAAAAACGCAGATGGATAGACATTCTGAGATAAAAGCGACTTGACTAACAGAAGGTTCTGCTTATGGAATTGCGTATGCGACAAGGGAATTGCTCTATCAACCAAGTTTAAGACCATGCCTTTTTTGTGAGAGATCGGGTGAGCAGAGTTAAAGTGTAGAAACCTACCAGAAAACGTAGGTTTGCGATACCAGTTGGTAATGAGATAGTTGGACTCATCCCTCAAGAGGTGCATGTCAAGGAAACTGATTCGGCCCTCCCGCTCAGTCTCAACAGTAAGCTGGAGTCGAGGGTGATGGGAATTGAAAGTGGTTATCACTGTGTCGACTTGATCCCTAGAAATGCAGGTTATAATGTCATCGACGTAACGAAAGTAAAATAGTGGAGTGAAATCCAATTTTTGGAGACACTCTCGTTCTTAATCAACCATGACCAAGTCGGCAAAAACCGGGGACACAGGGGAACCCATCGGTGTACCAAAGATTTGTTTATAATAGATGTTATTGACCTGGAAATACGGGTTCTCGATGAGGAAATTGGTGAATGTTATCAATTCGCTTAGAGGGGTACAATGCCGGGCCAAGAACGCACATCTGTTTGATAAAGCATTCTTGACTAGGTCGACGGGGATGTTTGTGAACAACGAAGTAACGTCCAAAGAAATGAGCACGTGGACTTCCGGGATGATAAAAGACTTCAATTTGTCATGTAAATCCCAACTGTGTTTTATATATGAACCCGGTTTTGAAATACTTTTGGTTAAGGTGTAACGCAAGCTGTTTCCGAGTGCGTCTCTCTCGCTTCCGCGGTGCGGCCTATGGCGCTATCTCTCTCGCACTCACGCACCTTTCATTTCGTCTTAAGAGGTTACTCATGAACTTGGAGAGAAAGTAAGTAGGACTCCCAACAGCCGATACGATGGGTCTCATCGGGTTGTCGATCTTATGGATCTTCGGTAGCCCATAATACAAGGGGAGAGTGGTATTCGTGTTCGTCAGCTCATTATGATGGTAAACTTTGTGAAAGAATTTGCTTGAATTCCAACGGACTAGAATCCTTTGTGCAGCTTTTTGTAGGTCCGATAGTGGGTTGGATGTCACTACCCTTTATGTAGTGTCGTCAGAAAGTACTGTAGACATCTTAAGATTATATGAGGTCTTGCTCATAGCGACTGTGACATTACCTTTGTCGGCAAGAGTAAAAAAGATATCGGGGTGATTTTGTAAGTACTTCCGAGTATTAGCTAATTTTTGGGCAAAGATACGATCCTGAGCAGACACATGTGCCTTTGTTCATCGGAAACCGAGTGCGAGCTAACTAGGCTTTCCAAGTTCTTTATGGTGTCTATGATAGTTGATTGGTCTAAGAAAGAATTAGGAGCGTATTTAGGATCAAGAGAAACCACGTCCACCACCTCAGCCGGGATCGACTCATCAGTCAAGTTCACAAGCCATAAGTGACATGGTGGAGCCGGATGGTCGGAAACTGGCGAAGTGCAAACATCAGATTCAATCCCTAACGCTTGTCTGACTAGTGGTTTGAAATCCAGTAAATTAAATGTGTTGGGCAAATTTGTGTTTAGCTTATCACTTAGGGTGGACATAGAGATGTTTTGAAGGGCAGTGAAATTGTTGAGTAACAACGTGGGCAACAATTCACGGAGCGAGGTGTTAAGTTTGTCACGCTTCTGATTTAAGTAGGAAAGATGTATGTGGATGTCCTCGATCTCGATATTGAGAAGGTCCGTCGCTAAGGACAATAGGATTCTGTTCAAATTACTGTAGCCCGTCCGACTATGTAATGTGAGTGATTTAAACCTATTATTTAGATTAACGATATGGCGAGGTCTCGTGTCAAACATTCTGCACTTGAGAAGAAATCTTCGTTGGCATGATGCCTGTATTATCTTCTCCGTTAATTGTGACCACTTTTTCAATAAGGTCACGACTTGGGGGCCGAAACTACGTTCAACCAACTTGAAGAAACATTCTGTGGGCTGTATGGTACTTGGTGGGGTAATCATCGATTCAATCCCCGTAACATTATCATCAGTGAATGTGTCCCTCGAGAAATCCATTATAAGTTAAGTCAATACAAACGAAGTTTAATGTGCGACGTTTCGATGACTATCCGTCATCCTCATCAGGAACTTTATTAGGAAAATACAGATAATCAATAATCTAGCACATAAGAGTAACCAACTGTCATCTCCGTTACTCATTTAGGTGTGTGAGTTACCTATATTGGTGCCGGATGTCTCAATGTAATTCCTGCCGCTTGACACAATCACTGATGATGATGTTGTGTTTATGTTGCCATTAAGTGGTGGTAGGTTAATTACGAATTCCCATAAATGGGACCACCAATAGGTCCAACGAATAGATCAGTCGCCGGAAGGAAAATCAAGACTGGTGCTGTTTTTTATATGCGAGCAATCACATATCGCGGACATGATAAGGTGTTTATTTAGCAAAAAATGGGTTCACGAAACGTTTGAAATTGCGGAAAAAAATGATTTTCATTTTGTCTACGATAGTTGAAAGTGATACATGAGATTATCTCACGTACTGATCTATGTGCAATTGCAGGTGATTTTATTAAATGAGACTGCTGCAATTTTGATGATTATCTTCCCAAAAATCACCGAGTCATCATTTACATCAATATATATTAAGTCATTGTATTTTTCCAGTTCATCATTCCAGTGGTCCAATGGAGTAGACTGGGTGGTCCCCTCATGAAAAGGGGTTGTCACGAATGCAGGATCGAATGCAAAAATCCAAAATCATTTTTGCTAGACTGGACGTTGACGATAACCGTTGTCAAGTTTCAATATACTATAGAATAGGTTTTACTCTGACGTGAAATCTCATTTCATTAACAATTTTACTTAGGGGGCCCATCAGTAGCAACCTTACCCTTTACCTAATTTCAACCGTTTAATCGAATGACGTTCAATCCACAACTAAAATCTATTTCACCCGGCGCAGAAAGAAAAATTTTGTGGAGATTTGCCACCACTGGGGTTCTGAAAATTTTACTATTTTCTCACCCATGAACCAAAAAGCTGATTTTGCTATTTGAAGTGCGGAGCAAGCAGCCGTTTCACCGCCAGCCAGTCATTTCTCCCTGAGAGTTTTGCTCCCAGTTTTCTCTTCGGCACTGACCCACCGAGGCTCAGTTGGTACCGTCTCATGATCTAAAATATGATTCATACTTGCCTTAATCGCAGATTGATCTTTCCTGGTTGCAAGATGACTCTTAATGAGTTTAACTCAGCTCCCTTAAATGAGTTTACAAATGAAGAACCACAGCTGAGATCTCTTTTCTGGTACAGTAACTGTTTCTGAACCGTAACTTCAATTTTGTTGAATGCCGTCCGCTACAACGCTTTCAACATAATTATAGAGGGATAGAAAAATTGACTTTGAGAAAAGTGGCTGGCGGTATCAGCCATAGTAAAATGAACATGTTTCACGATGCAATTGTCGTAATTAGTGAAGGTACTGATTTCAAGTTTCTGATACATTAGCACAGGCTTTTACACCTGTGCCTTCCCAAGCTTGCAGTTACAATCATTAGACTGTTGGGCCAAGATTCACCGAATACTTCCGACGGTCGGCGATTTCGTCATACGGAACGCTGGCCCAGCGGTTAGAATAATAACATCATTTCATCATTCGCACGACTGTGAAATATCAACTGCAATCGAACGTCGGTCCAACAGTTTTTGTCGTTATTAGCATTGAAAATCCTTCCGTATTTGGGGTAATAGTATACCACTGGTTTAGTATAGGGGTCCAGATGGCAAATGTCACGAAAAATTCCACACGAAAGCGCCACGCTGGTAGAGCACCACTGGGTTAGTGGGTCCAGATAGCCACGAAGGAGGCTCAACGGTTGCGAAACAAATGAGAAAATATTGGAAACGTCAACACGAAGTTTGCGATTTTGTACAGCAAGAACATGACGATGAATAGTTCCTTACGAAACAAAATATTGAGAAGTACTGCTAGGACTGCAGTACTCAGGTACAGCTTTACTGATTTCGCGAGTACAGAGCAGTACTTCGCGTCTAGGCAACGTATCGAAAAACTTATTTTTCATGTACTTGGCGCGAGACTCTACCGAGTCTCTTGATACTAGCTGTATAAGCAGCACTGTAGTCCTCGTAGTACTAATACTAGATATGCAGTACTAAATATGGGAGCGTTCAAATATTACGTAACGTTTTTTTAGCCGATTTTGACCCCCCCCCTCCCCCCTTCGTAACAAATCGTAACACGAGTCTACCCCCCCCCCCCATGTTACGTAACATTATCCCAGCCATATTAATCTACAAAATTGTCATATATAGAATTAATTTTTTTAATGTCTAATAGTAAATTTCGGTATTCCAGAAAGGTTTAACATTCTTGTCTCGTTTTTAGTGTTCAATTAAAGTTACGTAACAGGCAACTGACGCCCCCCCACGTAACATTACCGTAACACTGGCTGACACCCCCCCATAATTAATGTTACGTAATATTTGAACGCTCCCTATGCAGTACTAGTACTAAATACGCAGTATACAAGGTATGGAGTACTAATGTTAGGAACTTATCAATTAGATGAAAAATGGTGAGGGAAAATCATTGGTCGTGGTAGCGTGGAATGCCTCATATATAATTGTCACACATGCTGCGTGTGATAGTTCGTGATAAAAAAGGTTTCAAAAACATGATTTGATTATACAAACAAAAATCACCAACAACAGAAGACATTTTTAATGCCTCAGATGCTTGCGTGACACGCAAGATCTGTAGATTTATAATTGATTCGAATTATATTTATCCAGTGCTGGACGGTGGGTCAACATTAACACTGTCTAAATTCCCTGAAGGGAAATCTCACTCGCTAGGAGTGAATATTCACTCTTTGAGAGAGCGTCATTCGTGCCAATGGGACCAAAGTGACTTTTCACTCTTCCCAATGGAGTGAATCCCTACTGGAAAAGATCATGTGATAAATCATATAATGTTTTGACTGAAATCGGCATATATTTTATTATGTAATTTAACATGTAAATACGATCTAATACATAAAAAATCACATAATAAATCATGAAAATATCAAATATCACATAAAATATACAATAAATCATATGAAAAATCATGTGTTTTAGTATGTAATTTGTTACGTATTTTTTCTGATAGTTGATATTTTCATGATTTATTATGTGATTTTTCATATGTTAGGTCGTATTTACATGTTAAATTACATAATATAATATATGCCGATTTCGGTCAAAACATTATGTGATTTATCACATGATCTTTTTCAGTAGGGATATTCACTCTTCAATAGTGAAAAGTTTACTCTCAGTGGTAGAGTGACGACTTTTCACTTTTCACTCGGAGTTAAATTTTCAGTCGTTAGTGGAGTGACTCTTCGCCCTAAAGGTCGAAGTGAAAGGTTCACTCTGATTTTGGGGTGAAATTCTCAGAAAGAAAAAAAATGTGCTCAGAGGGAGATTTGAACTCGATTCCTCTGGGCACCCATCCAAGTAACTGACCGCGACCAACGTTGCTCAACCTCGTTGATCCCATTAGGTTTCATCTACACGTCGCTCTGATCCTTCTCATTAACGATTTGGACATTTTATAAGAATATAGGGTTTACAATTGATATGGAACTACGACCGAATATTGGATCTCGACGTCGAATTTGTTTTGCTTGCAAAATCGTTGATTTTCGTAATTTCCAAAACAGCCTAAACTGTCCCGAAAAATCTTTTCACGAAGAATACGAATCCTTGTTTTATTTATTTTTTTTTTTGTTTTTTTTTCAACGATTTGAGCGTTTGACCGACGGAATTCATCATTTAGAACCAAAGATATGATTTTTCAAAAGAAAATGTACCTCAAAATTTAATCTCGTATATCATAGAAGGTGTTGAGAATTTCTCCAAACAAATTGGTCCAAATTTATAGCTCTACTAATGGAATATGTTAGCCAATTTTTAAGCGTTATTCTGAAAAATTCTCACACTATTTTCACGTGGAACCGAATCAAATCTGAAATTGAACCTGTTGGCAATTGTATCTGAAAATGGAAATACAAAAAACTGCACTTCAGGAGACAGACGAATTAAGGGGGTGCTGTAGGGGAGCGTGTGGCACTATGGGTCATGGGGCACAATGGGTGACTGCCACCCCCGCCTCACTCGAAAGCCGGAGAGAGGCGGCACCGGGGTAGCTGGTCCGTGACCTACACTTACATGTTCTAACGTGACGTTAGTCTTTTTTTTCAAATGTGGTGAATAAAAATGTGTTTTTACGCCTCGAAAGTTGAAAAAAAAATCCTGTTAAGTTTCGTTCTCACATTTTTACGGATTACATACGGCCAATTGTCATCATATCAATGAATACTCACATACCTAGGCTAGAAAATCACGTATCGCCCGAAGTTCAATATGCGTTATTCTAAAGGACTCTATCACTCGACATCTTGATAGTGAATGGGATTCGATCAAGTCGAGTCAGAGGAAGAGAAGAAATAAACAATTAATCCACTCCTGGGTAATTGGGTTTAACGTTTCCACGACCAATCGTCGTCTTCATCAGAAGCTACGGAAATTTTTATTAATTAGATTATTTATCGGAAAACAGGACATTTGCATTTCAATATATAATTACCTCATAAACGAGAAAGCAGAGGTATGGGTACGTCTTATAATGATAAACACAGGTGATAACGGCGGTCAGACTGTAATGAAAGTGAGGACAACGTAAGTTTCGATTCAAGTCACTGTAGTAAAAGGATTACCTTGAAAAGGCGGTTGAATGAGCACATTGTACTAAGTCAGCAATCAAAAAGAGTGGTGGCGGAGTCACAAAATAAAAAAACACACCGACTAGGACACAATTAAAACAAGAAAATTAAACGGAAGACCGCTATCATCCAAGTGACGTGCGTACGACCTGGACAAAGGTAAACACAACAGACTAACGAGAAGTTATGTGGCGAGAGATCAATAATACTATCGACAATCGATAGTCGCGAGGTCTTGGAATCATGATCATAACAGTCCGCCGGTACATTTGAAAGATTAGCTTAAAATTAAAGAACTAAGAGCAACTCTTGGAGCGCAGTCTACGAAGTAAGTTGTTGTAAGGAGCATGTAGTTTTTGGTATCTTCTTTCGGATTAATCGATAAATATGCGTTTTTTGGTTAGGTAAAAACAGTTTGTTCAAAAAATTCGAGCGTGGGGTACAATGGGTCAATTTGGAAATTTCACATTTTCATCATCCGATCTAACGTTCAAAATGATCCCCAGTAAATAGTTCGTAGCGTAGTTTAAATTAAAAAAAATGTATTTTGTCGAAAAGTACATCACTTTCAGCTGATTACTAGGGGCACAATGGGTCAAATATTCTTCTTTGGAAATGTATTTTTATTATTTTTGCTATGCAAGATATCGGAATTTTAGTTTTTGGACATTGTTGCCAATTAGGAAACTAGGGAGGTTTGACCATACGGGAGGTTTCGTCATGTAAGATTACCATGCTATGACAGCCTAATAAATACTGTTATCTGATGTGAAGTATTCATTACGTCAAACAAGACGTAGCGCAAGTATTTAGCAACTGTTTAGAAAGCGCAGAAAAGTTTGAGAGGTGTATTACTGAAACGGCGAGAAACGATGTCATTTTTTCTGTTCTTCCCTAAGGATGTAGGCCAGTCCCATCAATCTTTTATCAGAATGTCTTACCACAGATTCATTCAGTGGACTATCCTCTCAAAGATGCCAGGAGTTATAAATTTATCATATTGCCAAATTATATATTTTTTCGTTGTCATTGTAAACAAATGCTGTTAGGGAGGTTTGACCCACGTTCGATCGGGAGGTTTGACCATATTCAATTAGGTGCTAATAGACATCGCTGTCTAAAATTTTATCAAAGAAAGTGCAAAGCACGCTAAAAAAACCCCGAAATCCGGAAAAATGAAAGAACAGAGTGCTGCGAAGTCAAGTTTGAGCCTAAGCAGTAAGCGCGGTGGTCGTTGGTACGGAGAAAAAAAATGACGGCCAATAAGGGACCGGCGAAATTTTATGTTTCCTCATGCCTGGATTATTTTCGGATAATGTGTTAAAAGCCCAGAGATCAAAATATATGCCACAATATCTCAAATATGTGACTGCTTTATCCACATGGTCAAACCTCCCATCGCCCTGGTCAAACCTCCCATACATGGGGAGGTTTGACCGCGATTACGCGCATCTACAGAACGGCAAATAACTTTTTTTTTAAGGCACTGAAAATTATCAAATAATTCAAGTACATTCTGCACAGTATGCTCAAAGATGACATACTATTGTGCGTGCCGGTTATTCAAATATAGTGATAAACGAGACGAACTTACAAAAAAGTGGTCAAACCTCCCTAGTTTCCCCTAGTTGATTCACGAATTCCACCTGGTCACAGTTTCAAATATCTTTCCAAAAAAATTAGAAAAATCGAAAAGTGAAAACTAACCCATTGTGCCCTACTCTCCCCTACTCGATTTTTTTACGGACACTCGGATATCTCCGAATATCAAAGTCCACGGAAGTAAATCGCAAAATACAGCTTGTTAGCGGAAGTCTACACGTGATTCCGCACAGATACGTCCGAAAATATTTTGGATTTACTCAAAAATGAAGGAATGGCATGGTTTCTATGAAGTCATGATAGTAATTACGTAGAAACCGTGCCAGTCCTTCATTTTTTAGTAAATCCAAAATATTTTCGGACGTACCTGTGCGGAATCACGTGTAGAATTCCGGTAAGAAGCGGTATCCCAATAAACACACAGTGGTTGATGTGTGGTATAATGAACGTATCTCGACACGTTAAGAAAACGTTGGTAATAAACTAGTTACATCGAATCTATGGGAAATACTCGTATATTATACCGTAAAGTTTTAGGTACGAAGTCCGCCTGTTATACCAATTTTTCGATACGCATTACTTATACGGGAAATATACGTGTATTATACCATCAATTTTTTATCACTGTCCGCGATAATATTTATTCTTAAAATGTCAACCAAATGTTGTTTTTAACATAATAATGTATTATTAATAATAAAAAACCGTTATTAATGAAAAACAATTAAAAATTGAAGAATAAAAAAAAAAAAAAGTGACTTCACGATTCGATCCGGGAACCTCTCGTGTGTGAAACCAATCTCTTATCCTTGCGCTGCTGCCCAATAAACACACAGTGGTTGATATGTAGTGGAATCAACGTGTCTTATCAACGTGTATTCGACTAGGAATTTGTGGGTACGATGTCCGCTTGAGACACGTGGTTCCGGTGGATACCAAACTTTTGGTTTTAGCGTCCATCTCTACACCGAATACGTGTAAACCACGTGTAAACCACGGGTAAACCACTCGTATATTTCTCGTGTATTCCATGGTCCGGAAAGATAGGTATAAAATTGCAAGATTACATTGAAATGTATTTCCCGTTAGTTGAAAATGTGTTTTAGCATTATGAGTCTACGATTAGCATATAAAAATATGAATATTAAAAAAAAAATTGCACGTCAATGGGATTGGAACCTACGATTCCTTGGATCTGAGACTACAGTCTTGTCCCCGCGGCTGCCGCCGCTCTTACAAAATATACAAGATTCAAGGTACATACGATGTACGCTAGCCTTTGAAAGTTACGCACAGTGATTGACCATTCGATAATTGAAGTTGGGAGTTTGTTAATGTTATCCGATCATCACCTAACTTTATACACGTCTATATCACGCGGAAAGATCGTTGAGAACGCTTATTAGGAACGTGTATTCCTCGTGTATTGTCCGTGTATTCCACGGTGATGGTGGATTATACGTTTCTAAAAAGATCGGATCCACGTGTCTCCAGCGGACATCGTACCATAAAAATCCACGAGTTGAATCCACGTATAATCCATCCACGTCCACCATATTTCCACTTTTGCCACGTTTTTTCCATGTCTTTTCAACGGGCCTGTGTTTATTGGGTGCCAGCTCTTACGATGAATACAGAGTTTGAAGTACATAATATCTGCTGTACTATGGGACTTGTTCAACAGCATTTTGTCATAAAAATGTGGATGTTAGGAAATTTTTGAGAGGTGAAAATTAGGTCGGGCACGCGGACATCGAGACCAAAAATATACTATGGATTACACGTGTAAAAATAGTATATTGTGCAACTCGTGGGCAAAAATGACGATTCCGAGTGAGTGTGAATATAGCCACACGAGCCGAAGGCGAGTGCGGATATCACACGAACTCAGAATCGTCATTGCCCACGAGGTGCACACGATATTTTTCCCAACAAATATGTAAAATTAGGCGAGTTTAGCCGTCTGTTGAAAATGAACAAAACTCGCAAACCATTTCCCCACTAGTGGAGAAATGAAACCATTTCTCAACTAGTGGAGAAATAGTTTGCGTGTTTTGTCATCACCAGTGGTCAGAAGTAGTTCTGGGTCACTAGTGGAAAAATGATTCTTCATTTCCCAATTCATTGAGAAATAGCGTATTTTGTTCATTTTCAGCAGACGGCCAAAACCGCCTATTTTTACATATGCGTTGGGAAAACGCTTTTTATTCGGTGGAAAACATGTGGAATATACCAGCACACAGAAACGTGTTTTCCACGTGTTTTCCACGGGTTTTCCTGGTATACAAGATACGTTGATTGAATGATGTGTGGTCCACGTATAATTTTTCCACTTATGCCGACTTTCCACATTGGACACGTTTAATATACGTATATTCGACGTACCTGTGTTTATTGGGATATTTTACGATTTACTTCCGTGGACTTGGATGTTCGGAGATATCTGAATGTCGGGGAACAATCGAGTACAGCATGCCCTTAAGGCATTGCGAAACGCTCTATGTTACAAAGTGTCTTTGATTACCACACCTGAGAGGGTTAGGGATGTAGTAATGGTCCACTCCACCCTAATATGAATGTTTAAAATCGTTGACCGATTTACTGAATCGTTAGTTATCGATCTACTTGTTTTTCTGGTTGTTGGAAGCAGAATCACGCGCATCTCGTAGCCACATCAAACCCAGTTTTATTCTATTTTATTCCAGTCTGCTCAATTAGGGCTGCAAGCACTATAAAATATTCTCCGGATAATATCGTCAAGTGATATCACTATAATATGTACATATGGGGCATTCCACGTCAAACCGACCCCTCATGAGCGTGACCCTGTGGGATTTCGATGCCCAATGGATTTTTTGGTTCGTTTTGGTCAAAAATGATGCCTCTAATTTTTGAAAAATTTTCCGACATTTTTGAAGGCCAAAAACGATCGTTGATTGCGGTTTTTTTTTTCGAATCAAACATCGTTTTTGGCGTTTTACTCTTCAACCAACAAGAAAATCAAATTTCACCAAGACAAAGTTTCTTTTTGTTTTATTTTTTACTACAAAAAACCATGATTAGAATTTTTTTTGATATCTTAGTGCAAAATCAAAAATTGAAAATAAAAATGTTAGCATTTTCATCCCATGATCGGACTATGACCAAACGATGTGTTTTCGAGTCCCCGATTCTACAAAAAAAAATCTGCGATTTAAAAAATGTCCATCTTGATGATGATATTTGAGGTCACCATACGACCTTCAAAAATGTCGGAAAATTTTTCAAAAATTAGAGGCATAATTTTTTACCAAAACGAATCAAAAAATCCATTGGGCATCGAAATCCCAGAGGGTCACGCTCATGAGGGGTCGGTTTGACGTGGAATGCCCCATATGTACATCTGCTCGCTGTGTAAATACGGGTCCATACGATCAAGGGCAGCCATCAAGCTCTGAATTTGAGAACCATTCCGTATCCGTTCTGAGGGGGAGAAAACTGTATATTGGCAAACAGAGTTAATAGGCAGTATTATCACGGGTGCCAATACAGCCCGTCTCCTAAACTACACATCATTCGCATCGTAATTCATTCAGTATTATAGGATTCACGGAAATCAGCAATGTATTACATTCAAGTGCATATACAATAAAATATACTCGATGTACTATGACCAAAAGCTCTATCTTCGTGGAGAACTGTTAGGACATACACGCAATTATCACGATCAGAGTGGTAACGCATTCTCTGAACCTTGGGATAGATACGGGTGAATAGCAATTGGTATTGCGTTAGCGTTTCACAGTCCATTGCTGCGAGGCCGGGCGTGGGTGGCATTTTGCAGATCAGAAGCGAGCGGCGAAGTTGAAATCGCAATGAGGAATGGTCGGGGATCTCTTCCTCGCAAGCGACTAAAAAACAAAGCTCTCTTTGAACTTCTCGCACTTCAACGAATCAACCAAATACCTGACTACCGTGAAGGAGGCGAGTCGACTGTAACAAAATTTTCTTAATTGGATGAAATTCGGTTCGTCATACCTCACAACTCCACGTACCGCACACCCTCGCCATCGCTACGTCTTTCGAGCGACGAATCATCATTTGTTTACTCTCAGAGACTCAAGCTGCAACTGGTGCTGAATATTGGTACAATGAGAGAATATAAATTTGTGAAAAATCGTCTCGAGTATTCGGAGATCTATATCCCCCAAGGGATTCGGGATGAGTCTCTAACTGTGGGAGCTGTCGCCTGAAATTTTCGGATGATCGGTACGTTTGAAGCTGAGATAATGGCTGGTAATAAGATACTTTGAAAGATGGGATAGTTTCTTTCATCGAGTACGACATTTAAATGCAAAGTATTATTCAAATGGCTCTTCAGTCTCGGGCGCTCGGCGGGCTCGTCGGGTGCGAGCGGACCCTCTTGGGATCGGTGGCTTCATTTCCTGATATTCAAATGCGTTCAAACATCATCCGAGCCCCGCCACGCCACGACGCCTGGTGTGTATAGTACAGATATATACCGATTGTATAAGTGTACCTTACACCGACAGTCACCAGGTGAGACGAGAAGCAACGGTAGCAAACGAAACCCGCACACATACCTAGCCCGACCCAGGAATATCGTCTCGACGTAGGATGGGGATGCAAATTGACGTAATACCTCCCCCCGCCACTGGGATCCTCACAAAGCTGGTTATTGAAACGTATAAAACGCAAAAGAGAACTGAGAGCTGGAGGCTCCCAGAATGAGACATTTCAATTTAGAAGGAGTTACCATCGTTCAATGGAACGCTTCTTACACGAGGGCTCTTTAATGCTAGTGCATCAACGGTAAAGGTGACAAATTATGTCTCTCAAAGACATTTTTCGAGGATCGGAAAATTGCATACCTAACGTATTAGGTAGAAAGAGATACCCCATAGCATTCGACGTGAATACTGGCCAGTATATAACACATAGAATCTTCTTCGTCATTTATACAATGGAGCCCATAGATCCGATAACTGCTCAAGTCGACTCAAGTTTTGGCAGAAAAAAGGCAAGTGAAGATTCAACTTCTTTATCTAGAGCACGGTGGGGGCGCCGCTTGTTATGGCCACTGCAGCGTTCAAAGTTGACAAAAACATCCAGGATTCACAGGGTACATAACTAAGATTATACAGAACACCTAGATCAGCGTCTCTGAAAAAATGACTCGAGTCGGCTCATCACCCGGTTACTACATCTAGCAACTCTATCATTATACATATTATTATGAACGCCACGGGACTATATCCCTCATATTTGTATAGACGAAGGTCACAAACAAATAAATGAATACTACTACTACTACAATTATTTGTTACAATTCACCGAAAGAAAACTGTTAACGTTTTGAAATCGGTTCGGAATTCCGACAATCAAGACAATTGTATGGAATACTTCACGATAACAATGAGCTAGGCATAATTCGTATCATAACTTGGTTAAAGAAATAAAGGATTCTCTGATCTTCACGAAAAGTAAATATAACTGATAAGAAGGATTTATTCTACAGGAAGTAAACTTCTTGCGTTAATGAAATCAACAAAAATCAAAGAAAACCGCATCCATTGATTTTTTTAGAGAATGTATATTTCTAAATGTTTCGGTGAAGTTTAGTGTCCGCATACAGGGTGTCCTATTTCAAATTATAAACGCAAATATTTTGAAAACGGTTCACTGCATTGAAAAATATTTCAGACAAAAGTTGTAGGGTTACGTGAAAGACAGCTTCTGGTGATATTGCTTTCTTGCAAGGGTGATATGAAGGTCAACTTTGGTTTTTTAAACGGAATCATGTATTTATTATTGGTCTATTCGATTCAGCGTTAAATTTTACGTCGAAAAGCACTGGCGCACAGGTGTGCTAAAGTCAATGGTGTATGAGATACACCCCTCAAACGAATTGAAGCAAAATCTTTTAACGAACCAAAAAATGATGAACTCATGAATGTTCGTAACTCTTGATCTTAGAAGTTGTATTAAAAAATACACGGTGCGCAATTTGAAGCTTGTGTACCTCATAAGCCATTGATTTTAGCACACCTGTGCGCCAGTGCTTTTTGACGTAAAATTCAACGCTCAATCGAATAGACAAATAATAAATACATGATTCCATTTAAAATACCAAAGTTGACCTTCATATCACCTTTGCAAGGAAGCCAATGTCACCAGAAGCTGTCCCCTCGTAACCCTACAACTTTTGTCCAAAATATTTTTGAATACAGTGAACCGTTTTCGAAATATGTATTTGCGTTTCTAATTTAAAATGGGATACCCTGTATATTAAATTTTTAGCATTTTCAGAGTTTCTCTTCAGCCTATCGAAGGAAACTAAAAATGGATGAATGAATAAATGAATAAATACCGTCAGATGGCCAATGAAGAAGCGAATAAAAGCGGCCACTATCGAACAAAATTATGACATCATAAACGACGCCTGCCGCGGGATATCATGATTGTCTAGTTCCATGCGCTTCTGGGACTGTCCCTATGAGTATAAACATCACATTGCAAAGCCAAAGTGTACCTATATTGCAGGCGAAATTTCTAGATCAAATATCAAACGAATGTTTCACAGCTGACGATAAGATATCAAGAGACTCGGTAGAGTCTCGCGCCAAGTACATTAAATAATTTTTTTTTAAACGCCGCGCGTAGACTTACCGAGTCTATTTACCCGAACGGGAGCTATTCGCAGTGGTGGGGGTAATCAGAATCTCTGTTTTATTATATTTCGCGATATCCATGGGTCTTAAGAATTAATATTAGAATGTTGGCGCGAAAAGCTTTCATTTAAGCTCTATTTCGATTGATAACATGTTCGGGTGTGAAGAGGTGTATAATGAACAACACCTCCTGTTGCTTGTTACACTAGCAAAGTTTCGTAATTTTCCACTTGTTTAACGACAACACAATTAAGATGGCTTGCCAACCTACAAGTCTAAAAGCAAACAACTAAAGGAACATATTCTGAAAAATAACTTCGAAACCTTGTTGAATTTCTAAATAAAGCATTTCTGTGAAAATCATTCAAAATACTGATCAAACAGGTTCTTCGACAATAATCTCGGCGATACTGGCAGTCATAGACATTTTTGTCATAAATTCCATTTGTTCATTCTTCCAGCATAATTTCGGTGTAAAAATACTTGCAATACCTATTTGTATCAATTTGCAATGCCGTCGGGTACAAATCATTTTGGTTTGTAGTTTCATAGTAATTCTATGAGCGAGATTTATGCGAAAATAAACGAGGCCTTTCACACTCTTTATTCACAGATCAAGAGACTCGGTAGAGTCTCGCGCCAAGTACACTAAACAAAATTTTTAAGGTAGTTCTGGAGGTACACGTATCAGCCAAAAGTTCCGACCGCAGCGCCCAGTGAAGCCCGCTTCTCACATGATGCCGTCGATGACGAACTCTTGACAGAGCTTGTACACTCTGCCCGTCCTACACAATCACACCCCATGCATGGATAGGTCCCCTACACAAAGTTACCGCGCGCCGATCGCTTCGTCGCAGCGAACACAGTGCAACTGAGCGAGACAGAGAGTGTGTTTTGGTTCCGCGTCGAATAGAATTAATATTTTTCGTGAGTCGATATCTCCGAAACTAAGTAGTAGAAAATTGTCATTTTTTTTCAAATTCATCTCACAATAGTACTGCATACACCAGTAGTTTTATTTGAAGATTGTAAGTTCCGTTTAGCGTCTATAATGAAAAATGTAAACAAAGTCCTATCGGTTCACGTGTTAGGTATAGGCGACGCGTCCAAAACAACCGATCTTCAAATTCGATTATCTCACAAACTAAGTAGTAGATTGAATTAAAAATCGAGGAATCGGTTCGTGAAGGTTGTTTCTACACCATACTAAAATTTCAGGCGATTCGTAAGTTCTTCGAAAAACTCCAGAACTACCTTAAACACGGCGCGGTGACTCACCGAGTCTCTTTACCCGAACGGGAGCGAACCGGGCAGTAGGGAAAAATATTTAATCGTCTTTCGTCCGCCTCGCTTCATACATGGGTTCGTAATATTTATCCTAGGAGATGGGCGTATTAAGCTTTCATTAAAACCCAATTTCGACGTAATCAGTACACGGAGAGCTGAGGTATGATTATTTGAATGTTTCCGATACCCGTTTTCTCGGCAGAATTTTGTTCGTCATCTCCTTCTTCAGTCAGCTCAATTGCTCTATTCCTACGACAATAAAAATGAGAGAAGAGCGACCACCGCTAGACAGCAAGAATTCGCAGCGATTGATGTACCCTAGGTTAGTCGCCAGACGGCGCTTCGGAAGGCACGATTGTAGAATCACGGAGGTAGAATAGAGAAGAGCCACCAATGACCGAAATGAATAGACCGCCATGTTAAACGTAAGATCGAGAATAGATTGCTCTAAACAGAGCTGTCAGTTGCGTCGGTCGTAATAAAATCTCATCATTTCCCAAGTTTTATTCGCTTTGATTCTCTTTGGTATTATTATACAGATGTTAACGAATGAATCGAAGAGCTGAATTGTAACAAATAGGGACGTCTCGCATAAAATGATGAAACTTACAATTTTGAGGTTACAGACGTGGTTATAACACGTATACGTACGAAAAAATTATTGAGTGCTGATTGTGTGAAAGTGGATTCACTTCCACGAGCTTCGAATTCATTTTAACAGAGATCTCTAATAACCAACTGAGGTATATGTAGGAGTTGGTATGTGTAGTTTCATATGTAATAAATTGTGTCTAGCGTAGACTGGCGTGCATTCTAAAAACGCGATCATCTACAGTTTCCTGGATTGGATTCCATATAACTTGCAAAATAGTTTCATGCTCGAACTTTTCTTGATGCGAAATTTCAAAAGCTGTGGCTATATTCTTACTCAGTCTCGGTTCATGAATTTTCACCGTGTTTGTCGTTCTGAGCAGATGTATCAACTTCATCAAGTGTAACTATACGTAGAAATTTGAATGTATCTCCATGATAGTTCAACATGTAACTCTTGATTCGTCGCCAACCAACTTTTCAGCCGTTGAATCTTAACTGCTGATGTATTTTATCGCTTGAGCTATTAGGCGGACTAGCATCAGCTCTCTGATTGAGTACGATGGAAATCAATAATGTCGAGAATAATCAATTAATATTTGTGCAGACTAAAAAGGTTATGACAATAACGCCTTTGATATTATACACCTACTTGTACCTGATATTGTTGAGTACATGTACAAAACGATGTATCAGTCTGTAATATTTATCTGTCCGTTTTCTAAAATCTATTGATCCGTCAAATTAATAACATTGCAGTGTTTCTATTTTATGAAATATTTAATGAGTCCAATATCTGAATACATTCCGGATGAAGTAAGATAACCAAACTTATTCGTTCACCTTGGTCATGATTTATTAGGTGAGCCAAAAAGTTTCATCTCTTCACTTTTACTTGATTGATCGAAAATAGTATGTTATGCTACAAGGGAGGAAACCCTATTGAAAATTGCCAGGTGGAAATCTATGGATAAACCTATATGGTTTTCCTACAGGAATTTCGAACTGGATATCTACTGGATTCTATGAATTCCAACATGGATTCCTATAAATATCCATGTGAACTACTATGTGTATTCAAAATATGCAGGTGGATATTCAAAATATAATCCAATACACATAGGATTTTACCTGGATATTTATATGAATCCATGTTAAAATTCATAGAATCCAGTAGATTTACAGTTCGAAATTCCTATAGGAAGACCATATAGGTTCATCCATAGATTTCCACCTGGAAATTTTCAGTAGGGAAGAGCGCGATTTTCGCCGATTGCGAGGTTTGCTGGCAGCGAGGGCAGCACGAGCACGAGGTGAAAATCGCGTTCCTCCCGTGTGGCATATACTTCTTTTTACCCGTCTTCGATAAAATGACCATATTCCATCGCTGCAACGCGAACGGAAAGTAAGTTACCGGGTAAAAAAGTGGATTTTTTGCCCGGCAATTTACTTTTTTGCCCGGAAACTTACTTTCAGGGGTGACATATGGTCATTTTATCGTAGTCGGGTAACAAATTATTTTCAGCATTGATGCATCTTTTATTTCGTCCAACTGACAAAACATATCAATGCCCAATTAGGAATACTGTGGTTATTAGCCTCACAACACACAGATTGATCATTTCCTCAGAGCACACTGGAGTCAGGCTTTACTGGCTTTCCACTGATAGCAAATCCTACGCGTCACGAACGCGGAAACGGAATTAATAGCGCAATTCTGTATTGAATTCCGAAGATTTATATTGCAAAACTTCTTTATTTCATGCACTAATAGAGACAGGAAACGGTTTTCTGCACAAAATGATAATTGTCGATGTCAACGAGCGACACGCCCAACATGGCCGCGACCACCAGTTGACATCGACAATTATCATTTTGTGCAGAAAACCATTTCCTGTCTCTATTAGTGCATGAAATAAAGAAGTTTTGCAATATAAATCTTCGGATATCAATACAGAATTGCGCTATTAATTCCTTTTCCGCGTTCGTGACGCGTAGGCTTTGCTATCAGTGAAAACAAGTGAAAACCGGGTACGGTGGGTAAAGCCTGACTCCAGCATGCTCTTAATTATGATAGTTTCAACGATGCAACATATTGTTGAACGTATTTGTTATAAATATGAGTATGAATTTCCAATTGATTGGAACTTTAAATAACCCTGGAAATCTCTCCGCTGAACTGAAATGGCTGAAAAAGGGCTTCGACAACAAATATAAGTAATGACGAGGTGCTTTGAGTGAAGCCCTATCGATTTCTTTGAGCGGTAAGAAATAGCTAATATCTATGAAAAATGGCTCTTACAATAGAAATATGTCGGAGTACATTATGTCGCAAAGGAAAAGTTGATACGAAGATTTTTCATGTTTCTTCATAAATACTTAACTTGTTCACTTAAATGCGCTTATCGTCTCCAAGATTACCTATAATAAATTATTCATTGTACATGACATAATTTCTCTGCTGATTTTCAAATTGTTACAATAATTCTTTTATTGATGAATCTGAAGCTAGCAGCCATAGTTAGCAGCCAAGCATTTCAAAGTTCTCCTGAATAAAATCACGCAATAAAGATTCACGTCTATAATTTCATGAAAGTACCTGCTAGCTTCAGCCTCATCTTTTGCTGCTAGTTTAATTTCAAACTTTCATCAGATTCTGTGAAAACCTATCTAGGTTCTGGCCATCATGTAATGTATCAACAATTATGGAAGTACCCAGCAGGCTTCATATCATTCAAGGGAAGACTTTGTTGACATTTTTGGTAAAAATAGGTTTAATAATTCTTACAAGGTTGAAGAGTGGTGTAGAAAAAAATCCTCTCACAAGTTTTTGAATAATGGTAGTAGAGACTGTGAACAAAAATGCAGCCTTCTGCGATAAAAGTGTACATACAAGGAGTTTTAGGCAGCGGTGAGCAAAATCTCCATCGCAAGGTTCTCTGCGCTTACACTTCAACCGTAGGAGGCTGAAATTTTTTTTCCACAATCTAAACTACCATTATTTGAAAACTGCTGTGAGAATTTTTTTAATGCGATAACGATATTCGATATTCAATATTCAAATGCTCAAGTCAAGCTCAAGTAAAATTGGAATAAACAGCAGCTTCAACCCTGTGTGCAAGTAACTCCGTCATTCCCGGTCCGAAGCCCAGACGAGAACGGAGGAGGGCTACACGCAGGGCTACACGTTGCCGGTATACAGAAACAGAATGACTGCAATGGAAAAACTTGTAATACTCAATAGAGACCTAAATTTCGCGTCGAATGTCTAACAATAAGGAAAATTAGAAGTCGAGAAACTATATGCATATAAGCATTACTGACAACCGAGCGAGCGAGCACAATTATTAGGTGGTAAAGCGAAATTTTACAAAAAGTAATGATATCTCTCAAAAAAGCACCTCTGGTGCAAACACCGTCGCCAAGTACATTCATGTGGTCTCCCCAAAAAAACCTACCAACAAAAAGTATTTCTTCAAAAATACTCCTTGTCAAAAATTTGTTTCATCAAAAGTCGTCTTTCAACACATTCTTCCTATGAAAAGTTTGAAATGAGATAAAACTACCAAGTACAAGAATTAACAATAAAATTAAACCGAATAGCGTTGTGCTCGTTCGCTCGCTCACTCGATTAGTTTTTCAAATATTTTGTGATGTAATAAAAATTGGGGGGAAAAGTTCTGAAAAAACAAATTGAACGAACAAATTTAGGGATTGGTACTTGGCGGGCCATCATATCAATTTATAGAAAATGTCACGTTGATATCTGACCTAATACTCTTTCACCTACCCACACCTAGCCCGCCAAGTACCACTCCCTAAATTTTATTTCGTTCAAATTTTTTTTTTCAGAACTTTTCCCCCCAATTTTTATTAGATCACAAAATATTTGAAAAACTAATCGAGTGAGCGAACGAGCACAACGCTAGTCGGTTTAATGTTATTGTTAATTTTATAATCGGCTAGTCGGTTTAATTTTATTGTTAATTCTTGTACTTGGTAGTTTTATCTGATTTCAAACTTTTCATAGGAAGAATGTTTTGAAAGACGACTTTTGATGGAACAAATTTTTGTCAAGGAGTATTTTTGAAGAAAGACTTTTTGTTGGTAGATTTTTTTGGGGAGTAAAACTATATTAACTAGAATTGAAATTGGGGATTGATCACTCGATTCCCTAAAATTGAAGATGTTGCGGCACGTCCTCAATTCACGCGACCGTTTCTTTCTGGACCGTTTCATCCTGTTGGAATAACGTGGAGAAAAACCGGAGAAAGAAAAAAACATATGAACTTTTATCTCTGCACGGGTCACTCATTGCTCGAAGCAGTAAAAATCTATAGACGAGGTTTATGTAATACGATTCGACGATAGTGGGTGCTTATACGGAAGAAAGTATTTATCTACACCGATCCAACGCGCGTGTAAAAAATACATAGTGAAATATCTACCGGGTGTCATTAAAACTTTAGCTCGTAAAAGATATAAAGTGGCGCCTCGCGAGACTCGTTCGACAAATATCCTCACCGCAACTTCCTAATTTCGAATGTATAGAAGATGGGAGGCTTGATAGACACGTGCTTCTTCGGGTCGCACGTCGTTTGATTGAAATGCAAACTCCATCGAGGTCTGGCCCAGCTCCCCAGAATAGAACCGTGGAAGCCCTTGGTCTGCGTACGGGGCAAAAGTTTTCGGTCCAGAAGTATCCTACCTCAGTTCCTTTTCTCAGGTTGTTGGTGCTTCTTTTCATTTCCCCCCTCACAGAGACTGATCTTTGGGATCTTAGGCTTTACAGCGCTTGACAGTATATACAGCAGTTACGCGGCCTAGTTCATGCCGGGGATATCCCTTCCCAGGAATACCTTATCCTGCTCTGAGACTTAGAACTCGAGATTCCAGGCTCCACCTGAGACTCCCCAAGGAACCTCTCTCTTCCAGCGAAATTGTCTCAACAAAGTACTTTCGTACTTCAAAACACTTGTCAAACGATACTGTAGACTGTATTCCATGACCTCGGGATCAGATGCGACGGCTCTTCAGTTCAGTGAATACCGATCGCTCATGGATCAAGAGGATTGTCAAAATCCAGGACATCGGTGTTCTGACGCTATAATGGCACCTCAGAAAAAATGTTTCTGGAAAGATTCTTTAACGTACTGTAATAACATTATAGTTGTAATGATCTGATGTAACGATATCACAGATGGTACATTTCGTTAGATCAAAGGGATAATTGTTCCCAATCGTTAAAAAAAAGTTACCGATGTCCACTTTCCATATGAAACATCGAAACGTGAGTCGAAAATTCTGAATCACGTAGCCTTGTATGACTGTTTCGTGGGGGTGTGGCACTCGTATTATGAATACCAAATAATATTATGCAGCAAAAATTTTGCTTGTGGCTCTGCAGAAAATCATACACGAAAGTGCTTGCCTAAATTCATGCAGCAGACTACTTATTCAACTCTAATATGTCTAAAGTCCAGATGATAATCTTTTCGCAACATCACAATACATCGACGGGTCCAAATGAAATAAGGGTATCTCGCCGGGCGGGATAGAACGAGTGTATCTCGCCGAAAAGTCAGAATAAGGCTAACTCGCTGGTCAGGCAAGAACAAGGGTAACTCGGCCGACCAGCTAGAACAAGGCTAACTCGGCCGACCGGCTAGAACAAGGCTTACTCGCCAGGCAGGCTAGAACAAGGGTAACTCGCCCGTCGGACTAGAACAAGGCTATACACGGGAAAAAAAGATGTAATTTCTACATCTTCGGTAGGGTAGACCGGGGTCAGTTGTGACAGGGGTCAGTTGTTACATCGCAAATATCTCTCAAAGTAAAATAAGTATGTTTATGTCCCTACAGTATGTCTTGCATGTAGTCAGTCCGGAAATGCTTATCCACATGCCAGCTTCCACCGCGTGAAATAGACGCATTGCGAGGGGTGTATTGTTATTTTTGGGCCCAAAGTTAGTTTTTACGATTTCAGTCGAACAGTGATGTCTAGATTCCTATGGTATACAGGATGAGTTTTCTTCGACTCTGAACGAGGGAGGGGCTTATTACTGCCTATTGCTCCGCCCCTCGGCCAATCACAAGCTGTTATCAAAATCTAAGTTGACGTTTCGGAGAGCAGAGTCCGAATGATTCAGATAAGGCTACAAGAGTAAATACTTGGTAATCAATAAACAGGGGTTGAAGGTCCTAATCTGCTCATTGTTTTCATTCGACGATCATCAATACCTTACTCGACCAGACCAGGTATGGACGGCTTGATGTAAGCTTAGATTTTGATAACAGCTTGTGATTGGCCAAGGGGCGGAGCAATTGGCAGTAATAAGCCCCTCCCTCGTTCAGAGTCGGAGAAAACTCATCCTGTATACATCGAATATTCTTTATCTAGACGTTTCCTTGAACATTTCTCGATCAGCTCTGACAGTTTTCCGAGTCTTTGGATTGCGAAGATAAACGAAATTTTCACACAGAAGTTAAGAAAACCGTTTGGGGTCAGTTGTGACAGGAGCAGTTGTAACATTTTGATATGGGATAATACTGTAACATTTCAGCTTACTTGATACGATAATGTTTGTTTTAGTCCCTCCATGTTAGAATGCCTCGAAAGAGTAGAAAAAAATATAACGAGTCCGTGATAACTGTTTAACCTAAGAAAAAGCTAATGCCGAGGTCATAAACGGAAAACAGCTGGAAAATATCCCTCCACACCATTTTCGAACGACATGTCTTGGTTCAAAAAGTGGGCCCGAGTCAGAATGATCGCAATGGATGATGACCCTCAAAATTTCTGCATCTGCATTTCTGAACTTTAGCACGGCGTAACTCCGTAACGGTCATTCTGAGAGAAAAATTCTACTGGACTTTCTTCTTCCTCTTTCGATTACCCGATGGCGATATTTTTTAGTTTTTTTTTTTAAGACTCACGCTGATGCTGTTTTTTCATTGGTTGATACTTCAGCACGGCGTAACTCCGTAACGATGATTCTGAGAGAAAAATGCTACTGGACTTTTTTCTTCCTTTTTCGATTACGTCCCGATGGCGATATTTTTTAGATTTTTTTTTAGACTTAGAGAATAACGGAAAATTCGCAGTGAAAAAATTGTATTTAAATCAATTATAATAGTATATTATGCGCCGAGGGAAAAAAGTGTTTTTTTCCGCACCACTTTTTTCCCTCGGCGCATAATATACTATTATAATTGATTTAAATACAATTTTTTCACTGCGAATTTTCCGTTATTCTCTAAGTCTAAAAAAAAATCTGAAAAATATCGCCATCGGGTAATCGAGAGAGGAAGAAAAAATCCAGTAGAATTTTTCTCTCAGAATAACCGTTACGGAGTTACGCCGTGCTAAAGTTCAGAAATGCAGATGCAGAAATTTTGAGGGTCATCAATGGATGTCGCAATCGTGATTATTAATTGGATTTTGTGTGAAAACCTTGTGTTACAATTGACCCCATTCGCTGTCACAACTGCCCCGGACCCGGGGTCAGTTGTGACATAATCCCGAAAAGATGCTGTCCAAATAATTACTACCGAAGATGTAGAAATTATATCTTTTTTTTCCCGTATAGCCTTGTTCTAGTGGGATTATCATTATCAATGGGATTAATAAACCTTAACGCAATTGCTGTAGATTTAACTCCAAAAAGATGCTGTCTAAATAATTACTACCGAAGATGTAGAAATTACATCTTTTTCTTCCCGTATAGCCTTGTTCTAGTCCGACGGGCGAGTTACCCTTGTTCTATCCCGACTGGCGAGTAAGCCTTGTTCTAGCCGGTCGGCCGAGTTACCCTTGTTCTTGCCTGACCGGCGAGTTAGCCTTATTCTGACTTTTCGGCGAGTTACCCTTGTTCTATCCCGCCTGGCGAGATACACTTGTTCTATCTGGCCCGGCGAGATACACTTGTTCTATTCGGCCCACCGAAATAGACTTGTTCTATCTCGCCCGGCAAGATACACTCGTTCTATCCCGCCCGGCGAGATACCCTTATTTCATTTGGACCCGTCGACATAATGACGTATAGTAAGTCAATAGTTCGGAGCGCCACCACATAGCTGCATTGCATTGTGGCCAATATGAAGATTATAAGAAAGAGCACAAACTACTATGCCAGGCGCGTAGTGAAATACAAATATACTCGGCTTTTGTTAAGACATCGGAGTCTTAAGCTCTTCACCCGTTTGAATTTCCCGCGCCCAATGAGGCACCAGTTTGCCCACTCCTGCTTCGCCCCAAGTCACCATGCCCGGCTTCAAATTGTTTCACGCTTTTGCGGCAGTAAGGGTACCCGTCCGCTATCCAGTGTATAATAGAGAATAATGGGTAGGCTGGATTCTTGTCACCTCATTCCTAGTACCGACAGTGTCGCTCGCCGCGCTAGTAACACCTGTTGTACTTACGACGCGCATGCGCTAAAATGACGTATATAGTTTATAATCACTTTGGCAATCACTACATCCAATACGAAACTAGGGGTGCGAATAGTTAGTATTACTACGGACTCTTGGTCACAAATTTAATGTGGCCCACTTCTGTAACACGGTGATCGGTCTTCGTCCCTCTTCCTTCGTGGTTCAACGTGATCCACGATCGAAATGGCAAACGATTTCTGAGTGACTTTGAAGTACTATTGTCTGATCATATCTCCTTGTAACTCTCACTAAACTTTATGTAGATTTTACAGAAACCTCGACTTGTCCCCTATTTAGCACGGCACTTTGTTAACCCAAAAATGTATTTTTTGTAGTGTAGTGCGCTCGGGTAGAAAGCTAATGCACATGCGCGGAGTACGTGTTCGGGCAATGACGCCTCTGCTGGTGCCACTGCTGCTGAGTGCGGAGTATTCGTATTCGGACACGTTTACATCCTAGGATTTAAGATTGCCCGAATACATACAGCTCGTCACCCCCCACCGTTGACTTACTGCCGCGATCACTAAAACTGAATGAAGAAAACAGCCATGAAACAAGCCGTGAAAATCACCAAAAAATTGACAATTTTTAGAAAACATGTGGAGTCTACCTTCAAGGATGCTTATCACAGCGCTCAGATAATATGAATCTTGCTTCATTGCCTCGTGCTAAGTCAACAACAAATACATCTATTTTCTAAACCCTAAAAATTCATGAAGCGAAGACTTTTCAGCATCCTAGCAGTCCATTCTGATGAGTACAAGTGACGAACCGGATTTTTTATGACATGTTTTATACCTTTCTCTTGGAAAATGGTAAGAGTAGACTCAGTCAGTTCTGTTCTGGTACCAAAGTCTTTACTTCAAAATTTAAACCAGTTGTTCAAAATGTGCTGAAAATAATACTGATAACCGTTGGGAAGCGGATCCCGTGTGTGGAGAGGTGCGATAAAACGAAAAAGAAATAGAGAGGAGGGAGATCCGGGTTACATTCGTAGTAAAAAAAAAGGCGGGAATAAAGGAAACGGTGTATGCAGAGTGTGAAAAAAACTGTGGGCGAGAGAACACGCGAGGAAGCGGGGATGAAATAAGTTAAGAATGATAAATTGGCAACGAGGAGAAAGTGAGAACGCGTATTACGAGGTGCGAGTGAGAAAATGAATATAATCGAGGGAGATGAAACGAGGGGATGGAAAAGAAAGAGAGGGATCGAACAGAGGGTTGGGATACCTATTTGAAAATGCAAATTAAAATATTTTATTCCGTATAAATCTGTCACCCAAGAACCTCCCAACCCACCAGGTAGTAGTAGTATCTCTCACGGTCCTTGCTACCTTCGTCTCTTTCCACGAAAAGCCTCAAGACCCTTCGAAACATCAAAATCCAACGTCCACCACCTTTAATTAAAGCGCCCTGAGGTACCAGACCTTGACAGATCCAAATAATGCAATGCTGATAATTTTCGATACGGTTTCCCATCCCATCTGATCTCCACCTCCCTCATGATGACTTCGTGCTTCCAAATTGGGAAAAAAATTTCCTAACATCTACTCAATCAGGCCTTGATTCCTGTTCTTTTTAAAATATGAGAGTGTATTTTTGAAGGGTCACTAATCAGGCCCTGGTCAAGAGGTGGCCCGGGTGTAGATTCATGTCTTCACCACTAACTGATAGTACGAGAGCCAGTTACCAAAATTTTTGTGTCATCGCTACGAGGGCGAAACCATATAAAATCGCTAGTTTAGATGACCCTGAACCCAAAAACCCGATTTTCAGACATTTTCCGCCCTGCGTCTAACCTGAGCGAATTTTCAAAAATGCAAAAAAAAAAAAGCCACCATGTGTCATTGCTAATAATGTCTGATCTACGGAATGTAGTTAGATGATAGCCCTGAGATACCGTAAACACGGTTTTCAGACAAAAATACCCCTGCGCCTGCCTAGGAAACCATTTCCAAAAAAAAAAAAATGACACATCCAAAACCGTGTCATAGCCGCGCGTCTGAAAATCATGTTTATAGGTAATTTTGGTTTCATTGATGCTAGAAAATCGATTTTCAGACAAAAATCTCCTCGCGCTAATTTTTTATAGCATTTCCAAAATGTAAAAAAAATTTCCGATCGGTGTCATCGCGAAATGTCTGAAAACGATTCGACATGATAGAATCGATGTCCCAGATGTAGAATTAAACAATATCAGACAAACTGAGTGTTGCACGGGCTCTATCAGACAACTTTTTTCAAATTTTCTGCAGTGAATTTTTTTTCTTGTCCGCACGAGCGTACCAAACGGAGGGGCATTTGCCGGGCGCCCCGAGAGGTTCTTATCGATTTCAACGTAATACGCAGGGCACAAAATGTCTGAAAACGGGATTTTGGTAATCTCGGTAGTCATACAAAAGATTTGAAACCAGTTTGAACCTAATAGCTATGACACATGCTGGCTATTTTTTCTTACATTTTTGAAAATTCGCTCAGGCTAAACGCAGGGCGAAAAATGTCTGAAAATCGGGTTTTTAGCAATCGAATAACAAAAACTACGTACATTTTCGAAATCAGACATTTAGCGATGACACAGGGTGGCTTTTTTTTTTGCACAGCAGAAATCACCCCCCGCGGCTATGCAGGGGTTCTGGAGTCTACTACTCCCTAGACGGGTTCAGGGTCATCTAAACTAGCGATTCTATATGGTTTCATCCCCGTAGCTATGACACATGGTTTTGGTAACTGGCTCTCGTACTATGATCAGAGCTTGACCACGGTCTGTCAGTTGTTCAAAAAATCAAACTGATCGAGGCTGCTGTGTGGAACGTTCCATTTCATATCAGGGCTCGAAACTGAAATGACGCTAAACAATCAGAGCCTGACTTTTTGCCTAACAGAAGTTCTGCACGGGATGCTGGTCTGACATAATTTGACCATTTTTTGGAATAATGTCGACCCTCATGGTCACACATGATCAGATGTGAGCCCATTCAGAAGGTCAAATCCAACGTGCCAGCCATATCTGATTATCCCTGGTGTTTGTTATAATACAACATAGTCAGATATGTCCATGTTTCCAGCAAAGAAGTTCTTTACCTCTTTGGCTGCATTATCGTCGATTTTGATCAGTTTGCGTTTGTTAAGAGACAGAGATGTTGGATGGTTGAAGACAATGAGTTTTGTCTGGTGAAATTTCGGTATTCTGTAAATTCCTGCGAGTAAATTTAGGTGCCCTACTCAGTGACAAGCGTCGCAGATTGTCGGTCGGAGCTGGATACCACTTTACATAGGGCGGTGTGATATACCTATATAGAATTGTATATACCTGGTGTAACGTGAGATTAGGATAGTTTTGATAATTTATGCGTACCGCGAAAGTCGAGAAACCGCTATCTTTTAATTTATGCGCAGTCAAGAATTTAATATTCTTCAACCGTTGTGGAGGCGGAGGTAGGGCGCGTGCCACCAAGAAACTGAAGACTTTGGTCTCGCTTAGGGCTGCTTCTCCCTCGCACCTCTGCTCTGCATTTCAACAAGGATTAACGGGGAGTACACCCCCAAGTGGGCTGAAATTCTCAGGACGACCATAATTTTTTCATGCGAATTTTGGATGCTCATGAAATCCTCCGAAACCGTGAAGCTTGGAGAGTCTTTCGTCTCAACCTTGAGTGACAATTGATACAGTCACCTGCAGCACAGCGCCACCTATGTTCCTAGTGTCTGATTGTCCGTCTTTTTATTCTCAGCCTATTTGAAGTTGCACGTTAGGTGGCGGACGCCAACTGAATGGCTAGCTATTATTACAACACAATGCCGATACCGTACAAAGGTACCTTGCACTTGCCACAGATGTTATAACCCGGGCGTCATTGTGGAAAGAAGGCTGTCTTGAATCCGTCGGTTTATGGTCTTCGATTCAACCATGGTAAATGGTATGATCTTCAAGTTGATCCACTTTTCAACATGCATGATTTCAGTTCTATCTGATCAGGATCAGGATGATATATTGGAAGAAAAAAAATTATTGCCGTGGGATGGGATCTTGGATGATCTCCGACTGCATGATTCTTGCATCTGTACCATTCGGTAGCTCCCTTTACCTCTCTTTCTGTTCCCCTCAAGGTATTTCTTCGGGAATCGATACGGGTGTCGGGACAGCACGCCCCCTGCGTTAAACTCTATAGCATCTATAAATTCGCGAGTCTCCAAAGAGCGATTACAGTCGGCGACGGGTCACTACAACTGATTGGCGGAACGGCCTTAAAACAAACGTTATGTTTAGATGTATACTACCGTTCGTATACTGTTACGCGGAGATAGAGGTAGTTCGTGATTCGCAATCCCGTGGAATCGGTTGAGCGATCACGTATTGACATATTTTGACGAGCAAAAAGAATTATCTGGACTAACTTTACGTCTATGCAATATAGGTAGTTGGACGATTTACGTCAACGGTCAAGGAACTCAAGATGAAAATTGGGAAAAATTATATGTCAACCGACATTACTCATAACAAACTGCTGTAGGTGCGCATAGCTGATAGGGAAAGAGTTTGTAATGGTAGTTTTAAGCTGGGTAGAGTGCGTGAAAAATACGTCGCGCGTAGACTCGCTGAGTCTATTTACCCGAACGAGAGCGATCCGGGTACTGGGGGAAATGATATCTCTCTTTTCTTTCGCCTCGCTACATACACGGGATTATCATATTCATCCTAGGACACGGGCATGAAAAGCTTCCATTTGACCGGTATTTCGGTGTAATCGGTACACGGGAAGCAGAGATATGATTATTCAAGAGTTTGCAAGTACCGGTTTCATCATCAGAATTTTGTTTCCCTTCATCTCCACCGTCTACCCAGACTTTGCACTTTGTTCAATTCATATGAGTTGATTATCGTGTTACCACGTTTCGCACTTTTTTCTTCTATATTCTATTGCGTGAAAAGCTATAACATCGGCAAAATGTAGATTAGCACTTTTTTCAAAAATTATTTTACCAAAGAATTAGGTCAGTCTTTACCGACCAAGTAGCCGCGTCACTTATTTCCAATGATTTCAGAAAAAAGAAAATGATATCGGAATTTCGCATGGAATTCTGAACACCTACATGCCAAAATATATTTTTTCCACGCAATAATAACGATACTAAATGTATGGCCTAAAATCGTAATGGCCGCGATGACAGTTGACAGCGGCATTTCTCCGATGGATTAATTTCAACAACAATGATTATGAGAAACCAATCGAGTGAGCGATCAAACGACCTGAACGCCGTTGTATCTGATAGTACAAGAGCTAGTGACCAAAACCATGTTTTATAGCAGAATGGCTAAAACCGTGTAAAATCGATAGATTAGATGACCCTAGACCCGACTATGTAGTAGTAACGGTCAAAAGCGTAGCATCTTCGCGGGGGGCCACTCCTGCCATGTCAAAAAAAAATCTAGACTGTCGTATTACAAAATGTCTGATATTGAAAACGTACATAGATTTTGTAATTATATTACTAAAATTCGGGTTTCAAACATTTTGCGTGTAGTGTTCGACCCGAGTGTATTTTAAAAAATGTCAACAAATCTGACCTGAGTGACCCATAGCAGCACGGTTCATTTTTGTTTCAAATCATTAGTATGGATGCCCAGATGGCAAAAATACTGTTTTCAGACATGTTTAATGTCACCTACGAGAAAAAAATGTTCCGGAGTCGCCCGATCAACACCCCGGCGCTTGTTACGCTCCTGTGTCAAGGACGGCCATTGACTTGTTACGTCCCTGTCTCTCGCTTCACCACAGCTGCTTATTTTCATCACTTTATCCCGTTTTATTCTGTACAATTTATTTGGAAAGTCCTCCCGTCTTCAGTTCCACGGATTCAGGTAATCTCTTATTCTTAACATTATCTCAACTTTTTTTTTCAAATCACATTTACGTGTTATTCAAGTTAGAGTGACATACCTATGCAAATTTACCGCCGGACCAAAAATGTTTTGTGAAACTGCGAAAACCGTACGAGCGCGAATCGTATAAATGAGATTTCACTGTATCGAAAAGTTGTTTTTTAGATAGATAGGTGCTACATCCAATATGTCTGCTATCATTTTTCGACATGTGGGCAACGTATTTAATGATTTTCGATCAATTTAAGACATTTTGCCGTACTTCACTTCGGTAAAATTTGTTGACATTTTCAAAATGTTAACAAAATTTAAGGCGACTAGGACGCCCCGCGCGGGCACAATCATTTTCGAATGTGATTGGAAATTTATAGGATACCTAATTAATAGTTATAGATTAAAAGAGTGCAAACTTGATAAAAATTGAGAAATTTATTCTCTTCAATCAATTTTCCATCTACTCTCCAAATCTGAATCAGCTACTTTTCGCTGAGAATCAGTGATAAATATACCGCTGAAAATCAGCAAATAGTCGCTGATTCTCAGAAAATTCTATTGTAATACTTTTGTTATTTCCTGGGTTACGTCCATTCTAGACGGCCCACCGAGTTACGTCCGTTCTAGACTGCCCGCTGGGTTCCGTCTGTTTCCTAATGACTCGTCGATATGGCGCGTATATGAGATACTGCAATTGCTCATATATTCGCGATATACCACGATTATATTTCTTCTGCATGGGTACACTAATGCTAAGGCACAATACAATTACAATTGAAACGATAATCACTGCCTCGTACCATTGGCGCTGATATCCGAGGATGCTTGCAGGTCTCAAACGTTGAAATCGAATTTTCTCATCAGAAGTACACATTATTTTTTTTTTTCGTGGCTTGACGGAAGATGTAACTTATTGACTATGTACTCAATATTCGAAGAAGTAAAAGCTGAAAACTGAGAATTGTAAAAGAATCATCATCTCAACATGGCCTGATGTCAATTTTTGACACTTCTGACAGGACTGATCTGATAAGTGACAGCTCTCAGCGCACTTCAGACTGATTCAGAACTCTGAACTGCGCCGCGCAACAGTTATTTTGTTCCTCGAAAGCCAATTAGAATGGGTTTCAAGCGACAACAATGAGTTCGAGATGTCATGACACCTCCTTTTTAAGTGTTCTGAAAATTGATTTTTCCGCATCAACTGACCCAAATCTACCTATAAAAATGTAATTCAGACATTTTGCTGTGAGTTTTTTTAGTCTCATTTTTTTCAATATGGTTTCCTGGGTACGCGCTACGCTATCGGTGTCTAGAAACTGTGTTCTCGGTATCTCAGGAATATCATCTAACTTCCGGAAGTCATATATTTGATATGGGTCAGTTAGGCCAGTGATCCAATCCATTGATATTTTTAAAAATGCGCTCGAATCAGATGCTACGCTCAATATGTCTGAAAATCTCATTTCTGGGTACAGGGTTATATCGATTTCATACAGTTTTGGTCATTCTGCTGTGGGACCAAAATCTTGGCCACTGGATCTCGTACTATAATATTAATTCTCTGATAGGTAACATTGAAGGTCAAGTTTTGTTGAAGACGAATTTTTGTTGGTTGGGATATTTGAGAAAAGGTTTTTTTCTGAGGATGAATTTTTCTTCACAGATTCTTTGTGGGCAACGTTATTTGCCAGATGATGATTATGATTTACGAATTTAAATAACCTCTTCTTTAAAAAAAAATGTTTTTTTTTCTTCATTCTCTTTTCAACGGTAAGCGGAAGTTCCTTGTGTCTGTACATTGTGGGTATACATACACATCGCTGACAGCTGAGGCGTAATAGTCGTTCAATTACAAGGTTGAGCGAGGAGTGGCTCGCCGAAGTGCTTTCACAGGGGAGAGTTACTTAGTTAGACCCTAATCAGCGAATTACAAGTAATTAAAATGTACGAACATACGTATACCAGTTGCGAAACGGTGTTACACGAAAGAAACTACTCTCATCTGCACTTTCGTTGAGCGGATTCATCGCTAAATTTCTACGGATATCGACTTTTGAGTCTCATCAATTTTTCTCAACTAGGCCCATCTCCAACTCCTTGAACGTTAGTGACGGAAAGTACGTCGTAAGACTCCGACTTTGAGGCCCTTGTACTTTTTCAACATTCGACCCCACGTGATGAACTTGAACGACTTGTTATACAGAATTTTGTGAGCTACAAGATCAATCTCATCCATTTTCTATCGAGAAGCACCAGGAAGGAAGATATCGGTAAAAATATTGCATATAGAAATAGTTGTATAATTAGCTTATTCCATCAGATAGAAAATATCGGTGTGAATGTAGTTCTCAATGAACCTCATCCAACCAGCAAAGACCACTACACTACAAAAAATACATTGTTGGGTTAACAAAGTGCCGTGCTAAATAGGGGACACGTCGAGTTTTCTGTAAAATCTACATAAAGTTCAGTGAGAGTTACAATGCTCTTACGTGGAGCTACTTTACTTTTTGTAAATTTTACAGAAAACCGGGGTTGTCCCCTATTTAGCACGGCACTTTGTTAACCCAACAATGTATTTTTTACCGTGTAATTAAAGTTCCATCAAAATAGACTATTACATCGTTTTCGACGACAAATGACAGAAAGATTCATGATCATTCCCTGAGTAATTACGTGTTTCAACTTATGACAATTACAGAAGCAGGATCGTCCAAAGATGTCATTCGTGCAAATTATATTTTACTTTCATCTAGAGACTCATTCGTACGATGCTGAAAGACGACAGGGGAAGAAAGCGATAGTGAGAAACTAGGAAAAGGAGAGGAACAAACTCTACCAACAAAACAAATAAAAATGGTGGAAGCGAGGGAGAGGCAATAAAATAATATGATAGGGATAGAAATGAAGAGAAGAAAAACTAGTAGCGGTACGAAGCGAAAGAAAGAAGGAAGTAACAAAACATAATAGAAGAAAAGGTTCGGGTTCCGTGGGTGGTAGGAGGTTGGAGGTGGGGAAAAATAATAAAATTACTAATAAACATCAGGAAGACACTTATAGCATGTATAAAAGCAAATGCCCGACCAGGGGGTTAGGGTAGCGATTACGTCGCATATCAGCGAGCCGCCTGGTGGTGTAAATTGAAAGTATAAATTGCGGATAAGGGATGCTGGGAACTCCTGAAGATTTGGACCTCGGACCTGGACACCAAATCTTTCATCTCTCTCTCTCTCTCTCTCTCATCCCTCCAAGTCCGTTATACCGCCTGCCTGATCCTCCTGCCGATCAGCTATCTTCGCGATATTCCCTGATAGTACTCTATACCCTGCTCCTCGGGGATGAGAAACATCCTTCAAATCCGGGCTAGGCTTCCTTCCCCTAATTCTCAAGTTTTTTTTCCATATTACTAGTCATTTTTTAGGCTTGACCGTTCGTAAACCTACAATCTCCATCCGAAAAACCACGGAAGGAGTAAAGGAGTAAAATTCTGAAATCAATTTTGGAACATAGTTTGTCAGTAAAACTTCGATTTATACCGAATTGTCATTCTCATTCGAACCATGTCTAGTCAAACCATGAGTATTCATGTCCTCTAAGAAAAAACAAAACAAGTATATTTACAAAACAAATATATTTATAAGTATATTAAACAAGTATATACGAAAACATCGTCGTTCAGAATTCGCTTCAAAAACATCATCGTTCAGGATTTGCTTCGAAAACATCGTCGTTCAAAAGCGGATTTTGTGGGAAACATTTTCTGAGTCTATCTTAGTCTGTCTTAGCGTTAGCGGGATCAAAATCGTGGGGTGATTTAGCAGCGCGGATTTGGAAAGCGAAGTTTATTCAACACGGAAAATTTCTATCTGGGCTACAGTTTAACGTTTGATCTTAGGAATGTTGATTCAGGCGAATTAATCATGGGTCGATGATATCGTGTACATTTTAAACTGCTTTCAATGTTGATCAATATTTACTTTTGACACGCGAATTCCATCAAGAGTTGGCCCTCACAGTTCGTCCTAGATGGAAATATGGTGACAAATATTTGTTCACCTTTAGAAGCAACGGAGAAAACTTTGCTACATTTCCAAAACCAAAATGGTGAAATTCACTTATATATTCGTTTTATTGGAAAAGCAAAAAATCAAATCATGTTTCAACAACGCTCAACACTGGCGAAAATGTGGAAATCAACAAAAATTCGTCTTCCACAAAAAGTCTTCTTCCAAAAATTCGTTTTCAACAAAAGTCGTCCTTCAAAAAAATCTCTGTAAAAGGATTGATATCAAATACAAGTACCAAGTACAAAAAAAAGAAAAATCAAACCATATACCGTTGTGCTCGTTCGCTCGCTACGCTCGCTCACTCGATTGGGTTTTCATAATTTGTGAGGAGAAAAATTGGGAGCATGAGTTTCGAGAAGAGAAAATTTTCGAAAGAAAAAATTGAGGGAGTGGTACTTGCGGGCCAGGTGTGAGTGAGTGGAAGAGTGACCACTGCGGTCTAAAAGTCACATTTTTTTATCTCGCTATGAAGGCCCGCGTTTTTTTTAATGTACTTGGCGCGAGACTCTACCGAGTCTCTTGATCAAAATGCACAAAGAGTTCAAATAGTGACGAAGAATAAATTTTTTTTCGTGAAAGGCACTTTTTCATCTATACTAATATATAAAGGAGTTCGTGCGTTTGTCTGTTTGTTACCGATAAACTCGAGAACCAGTGGACCGATTTACATAAAACTTGCACCAAATTGTTCCTCAGCTCTGCCCGAGTAACATAGGCTATATAGGTTATATAAAAGCAGTCCGATGATTGAAAGAATGTCGAAAATATGATAAATACGTTGCCTTTTGACATAGAGCGTACACTATGCGCTTTGAACTTCTGAGCGTCACCGCGAGGTGGCGGGCGTTCCCTAGCCTACCTTACCACCATAGCCAAACAGCCCAAGCAACGCACTGTACCGTACAGCGTTACGTAATATCTGGACAGCTCCTTACAAATACATTCACCAGATGGCTTTCGTCTCTCGCGAGATTCATTAAAAACGACGTGCAAGATGTATGCAGAGAAAAGAAATAAGTGAGTGTTCCGGAAAGAGTTAGAAACGGTTAAAACAGCCACTGAAGGTTAGAAAAAGTTAGGCCAGCCATCCCTAGGAAAAGCGAGGCGCGTAGCGCCGAGCGGGGTTGCCGCGCGAAGCGCGGAGGGGCGGAGCCCCTTATAGTTATAAATGTGCAAATAATTAGTTGTCTCGCGTTTTTTTTTTTTCTAAATCTTTCATTCACACCTCTTTTGCAGCCACCCTCTGAAACGATAGGTATTCATTTTCCGAAATTGTAATACTATAGGATCAAGAGACTCGGTAGAGTCTCGCGCCAAGTACATTGAAAAAAAAAATTTTTTCAGGCGCGAGACTCAACGACTCTATATACCCGAGCGACCACTGTTTCGGCCGAACGGCAATTTTTAAGTCGTGTTTATTCCGTCTTTCGTGACAAATATCGCTTTGGGTATGCAAGATTCTGAATCTGGATTCGAAAAGCTCTCATTTAAGCCCAATTTGACCGTAGTCAGTTGACTGAGAGCTTAGATATGATTAATTATAGATTTCTGATACCCCGTTTCATCGCCAATTTCATTTCCTCCTCCAGTCGTTTCAAGGTCGTTGCAAATTCTGAATATATAAACTATAGAAGGGATCGTTCGAGTAATAGGGAAGTTACATGGTGCTGAAATATCACAGAGTTTCCGATCTATCTAGTATAATAGATGCAAACAGACGAAGCAACATTGTCTATGGCCGTCAACTTAGCCGTCATTGGCCGTCGTTCCGTCGTCGTTGTCGGCTGCTAGATAGAGGCTTACAAGTTAGCCGTCGTCTATGTCAGCTGCTAGGTTAAATGAGGTTAGGTTCTGCTAGGTTGATGGCGCGGTCAACAAAAGGTTTCATTTATAAATATTCCCGCTCGACGTATGACGATGTATCATGTAACGATATTGATAATAGGAAGAGGACAAGAAACAATGATTTATGATTCGAAACTGCAGTCGATTGGTGATTTCTAAAAGAATGTGTTAAATTCAATCGACATTTGGTAGTACGTAACCTATGAGATTGATCGTGCTATATTTTTATTGAAATGAAATAATACTCTACGATGTTGAACGTTCGCGTCATGCTGTCTTGTGAAAGAATATTCGTTCGGACGAGCGATTTATTGATATGCGACGAGTCCTAAGAAATAACAGACGTATATCCCGGAGGACACTTTAGAGCAGACGTCAATCAGAAGACGCTTTGAGGCGATTATAGAGCTCCGTACACATTCCCTACACGGTTTCATCGGTTACATTTCAGTTTTAAACTGTCTACCGAATACGTCTGTTTTCGCAGGACTTTCCGATATGAACAATCGTTCAATTGTTTTGGTTATATTTTCGCACGCCTACTTCTAGCTCTACAGGAAAAATGTGTACGCTGCGGTATGCTCCGGAGATTTTCTTCGATGACTTTCAATTCTCACGTTGCGGAACAGATCTTGGAGCACTCGTGTAATACGACGTCAAATCATCGGATTCTGACGATAAGAATACCTTGGTGGACCAGATGGAACAGACGAATCTTGCCATGCAATCTAATAACAGAAGTACTATCTCGGAAGACTTTATTGAGTGTATATCGATAGTGATTCGTTTATTTTGATATTTCCATACTATTATTATTTTTGCAGGAGATCATAAAAACATCATACTGAAGCATGGCAGGATACGGATTTCCACTTATGCTGAAGTTCATTGTCAGACAATTCTGAAAGTATTCATCCGGCCAACGTATTCAGTTAAGGGAAGACTGCGGTTAAATTTTGAAAATAGCTATCAGATGTGATATAAAAAAATCCTTCCAGCAGTTTTTGAGTAGTGGTAGTATAGACTGTGAAAAAAAATTCCAGCCTTCTGCGATGAAAGTGTTATCGCAAGGAACCTTGCGAACAAGATTTTGCCCACTGCTACCAAAATTCCCTGCGTCTACACTTTCACCGCAGGAGGCTTAAATTTTTTTCCCGCACTCTATACTGCCATAATTTCAAAATTACTGAACGGACTTGTTTATGCACCTCTTTTTAATATTCTAAAAACTAAAAAACCTATCTCTGCCCAAAATTTAATCGAAGTCTCCCCTTAAAAACGAGAACCTTCAGTATTACCTCCCTTAATATCGCATTCTCAGTACATATTTTCCATAGTACACCCAAAATCAAACACTGATACAAGTATTCTGCGCAACGACTACGTGCCACGTGATATTCATAAGAATGAATGTGAAAATACTGACAACCGAATTAGTGTGGCCAGCGAGGAACATCAGAAACCCTATCGAGTGAGCGTAGCGTACGAGACCAATTAACAGCTAGTGAATCTAAAGTCTACAAAAAGTAGTGATATCTCCCCAAAAAGCACCTTTGGTGCAAAAACCTTTCGCCAAGTACATTAATTACTGTGGTCTACCTACAAAGAAATCTATGAAGAAAAATTTGCCTTCAACAAAAAATATTTCTTCAAAAATACCTACCAACAAAAATTCGTCTTCAACAAAACTCGACCTTCAAAAATGTTTCCTATAAAAAGAATTGATATCAGATACAACTGCCAAGTACAACACATGAAAATTAAATTGAAGTAAATGGCATTGTGCTCGCTCACTCGATTGGTGTCTCATAATCATTGTGAAATAAAATTCAAGGAAAAAAATTTGAAGAAAAAAGTTTAGGGAGTGGTACTTGGCGGGCCATCATAACAATGTATAAAAATGTCACGTGAAGATCTGATAGAGTGAATACTCCTGCATTTACCCACTCCTGGCCCGCCAAGTACCACTGCCTAAACTTTTTTCTTCAAATTTTTTTCCTTGAATTTTGTTTCACAATAATTATGAGAAACCAATCGAGTGAGCGAGCACAATGAGATTTACTTCAATCTAATTTTCATGTGTTGTGCTTGGCAGTTGTATCTGATATCAATTCTCTTTATATGAAACATTTTTGAAGGTCGAGTTTTGTTGAAGACGAATTTTTGTTGGTTATGTATATCGTCCTTTGAACCTTTATTGTTAGTCCCCAAACCTCGAATTTTCGAACCGTGGCCGTAAAAAATGTTTTGCCACCTCATAACTTGACCAGCTGTAGTTACAAAATGCTTGGTTAGAAAAACTAGGAGAAATACACAGTTGATGCATGCTTTCAATACGGCCTCCAATTGGGTGAAAGGGCCAAGACATCAAAAATGGTCCGAAAACAAGCCAATAAACACAGTGGTGCAAAAATGGTGTAGATTTCCGGTGAAATCACGTGTGTACGAGGATTACACGTGAGTTCACTGGACATCTACACCATTTTTATACCACCTGTGTTTATTGGGAATCACGTTTTCTCGGTCGATTTGACGTGGAATACCCCATATCCACTATTTCTGGTCTCAGAATTGTTTGTTCAAATTTTCAACTCCCCATTCTCCTGTTTTCACAGAAAAGTCATACTGGTAATCACTCCTAAATGAAAAGTTGAGTTTTCACTAGACCTCTACGCTTTGAAGTCTCGAGAATCACCTCCAATCATTTTCAGATGGACCTCTGTGCGCGTCTTTGAGAACATAATTTTTTAATATTGTTTAGCTCGAAAGACAAATTATGTCATCCCCCAGATCCGTTAAAAATTATAAAAAAATATTCTGTCCAATTTCGGCGTACTGGCTTAATCAGACAGGGTGTCGGTGGACACTAATTTGTCTTTCGTTCCAAGATTGCGCAGGAATCCAATAACTGTGAAAAATAGAGATTCACTTGAGCCCTTCAATATGTCACAGCGCTGAAATAGCCATTTTTCAGGCATAGGCATGAATAAGTCACTTTTTGAAGCCTGTTTTCGGTCCATACAGTGCCACTTACAGTGGAACATTATTATTATACTTTTTAATGAGACGAAAAGATCTTTTCACAGTAGAGTTTATCGTTTTTATGTGTTTGACGCAGATCAACCTAATTCCAGTTCACATTTAGTACTCTCAGTAAAAAAAATGAAAAATTCATGACAAAAATACGAATTAGATCAACGCAACAGACCTTGTGAGAAGGCTGACTGAAGTGAATGAGAAGACTACAACAAGCAACTGAAATTGATTTAAAAAAAGGAAGAAAAAAAAACGTACAGTAATTGCAGAGGAGCCGTGTGAACTGCAGAATAATTGACTAGAGTCAGGCTTAGAAGTCGAAGTTTTACACAATTTATTGTTCATTATCTTGTAACCGGTTTGGGGGGTGAGCCAGTAAGAAAATCAACCCTAGACGGATACTCGGGGTTATTCGTGACCCCAGAAACTAGTATATTGTGCATCAAGGGAGGAAAGCAGGGTTTTGTTAACGAGCGCCGAGCATGCATCCCGAGCCAACTTGCGCTCCCGAGGTGTATCTTGCTGCCCGAGCGGAGAGGGGGAGGGGCGAGCCGAGGGCTCGTCGCGTCCCCCTCCCGTAAGGGCAGCAAGATTCACCGAGAGAGCGCAAGTCGGCGAGGGCAGGCATGCTCCGCCGAATATCGCAAAACCTTCCTCCCGCGATACACACGATATTTTTCGTCACACATGAATGGAAGGCCTATTTAGCTCTGTGTCGGTAAGGGGGGAAGAGACGATATACGTCGCTAGGTCGGGGAGGCGCGTGGAAAGTCTTTTCACACTGCCTTCCCTACCTAGAGAGGCAAAGCGTCGTTTTCCTCCTTACCGACAGAGAGCGAAAGTAGGCCTTTCCGTTCATGTGTGACGAAATAGTATATTATGCTACAAGGGAGGAAAGAGCGCGATTTTCGCCGAGTGCGAGGTTTGCTGCCCGAGGCACGAGCGAAGCGAGTGCAGCGAGGGCAGCACGAACACGAGGTGAAAATTGCGCTCTTCCCGTGTGGCATATGCTATTTTTCACCCGACTTCGATAAAATGACCTTATTCCGTCGCTGTAACGCGGGTGGAAAGTAGGTAGTCAATTTTTGACCAGAAGGAAGAGAAGTGATTAACCGGGCAGAAAAGTAAATTGCCGGGCAAAAAAGTCCACTTTTTTGCCCGGCAATTTACTTTTTTTCCCGGCAATCTACTTTTTTGCCCGGCAATCTACTTTTTTGCCCAGCAATTGACTTTTCTTCCCTCTGGTCCAAAATTGACGACTTTCGACCCGTGTTTCAGGGGCGAAATACGGTCATTTTATCACAGTCGGGTGAAAAATGTATTCCTTATGGGACGAAAAATAGGAGTACCCGTCTAGGATTAAAATCACTTTTTCAATTACCACCCCGTATGTGTGATTATACGTATTATGTAATCAATTTTTTGTCCGACGATATGTCGAAAACGATGGACTGGGTTTCAATGATTTTCGACTCAATCGAAGCGGCTTTTTCAAATTTTAAACTGATCAGATTTTGGCTTCAACAGTTCAGTACTTCAATAATTATTCAACTACCAAAATTCAGAATAATGAATAAAAAATTATGATAATTTTGAGAATGGATAAACGGATTTCAATGAAAATTGGTACCAGAAAGTTTTCTGGATCACTGATCGCTAATGTGGAGTCAAATTATAGCAGAATTTAAAATGCATAATCCAATATCCTGGAAAAAAAATTCAAAGATGTTGGGAATTTGGACTAAATCGTTACTGCTTACATTCACGGGATTTGGAACGGCGAATTCATTATCAAGGGAAAAAATTCGAAAGCGTTCGCCATTTGATTGGAAATGGTACATGAAAATGCATCAGCATTTGAAGCGAATAAAAAAAGGGAGGTTCAAAGACCGGCACATCGGCAACCTGAATGAGCTTGTTAATCAGTTCTCTCGCAACTCGTAACTTTAGACACGGAAAGTTGAAGGTATAGCCTGAACATCCTTAAGAAAATGACAGGATCTGCTTCTGCAGCTCTTATAAATAGTGACTGATGTGATTAAGGACGAAAGCGATTAATGTAGTCTCTCGTTGCGAGGCCGGGAACAAGCGAAAGGCTCACTCTCTCTTTGGAAGACCATCGTACAGAGCAGACGTGTAACATTAAAGATTGCAAGAATCATGATGAAACTGGACATTTCAAAAGTCTTATCAGTCGTAGTCGTGAGAAGACTTATTAAATTACACCATTAAATTTCGAGAGTAAACTCATCAAATCATTATCTGATGAATCTTAAGTCACCAGAAGACCGAAACGTGCAATCAACATCTATAATGTAACAAAAAAAAAACTGAAACCATCTAATAAGGAACATCGTAAAAGAAACTATCAATCGTAGGATTACGTTACACGTAACCTCAAAAAATAACGGCTAACTTTTCACGAGAAGAAATCTTCAAAGTATTCAAAGACCGAATCCATCTCAAATCGGGCAGGCAAGGCTAAAATGGAAATCGTGATTTCACGGAATTTTTTCAAATTGAAATATGTTGTTGTTCGACGAAAAAAAAGTGACCCGTATTTTTTTGTTTTGGAAAAAAAAATCTTGCTACGAAGTTACGGCTATTTGAACATTTAATCGTGCGCTACCAAAGTTCTTGGAAAGGGAACACTTTTTTTCTTAATAACGCTATATCTGCGGAACGGATCATCGCAAATACTTCATCTTGGTCTCATTTTGTAGGGTTTTTCGCACTCTCTTGGAATTCGAAGAAAAATTTGAGGATTTTTGAAAATTGACGGAATGACGTTCATTTTTCAAAAATTAGGGAAACCCGTTTTTCTCGAAAAGTGATTTTTTTATTTTCTCAAAAATTTTACACAATATGTGGGGTAATACGACGAATATATCCTATGAGTTTCATCGATGCTAAAACACTGCTTCATATCGAGAAAAAAAAATTTCGTGCGTCACTGAAATTCGTCAATTCCTGTGATGGTGTCTACTTCGTGAGCATCGTTGAGATGTGTAAAGATTTTTCGATCCAAATAATATTACCTAAACTTGATACATACGTACCTGAGGGAGTACATGCAGCATTTTTTCATCTGAATCTCTGAATTTACATGCTGCGCTATTATTATTGCCATCTATGATTACACTAAGAATCATTATGTGTACAGTGAAATCTACATCACCTAAATGTCCCTCGTTCTATTGTTTTTGTTCTTTTATTATTTATTTCTTCAACTTTTCATTACGCACTTCCGTTGCATTGCTTCCGTTGCATCGCTTCCGTTGCATCATTTCAAGATTTGACCCCACAGACCGCACTACTGACCCGAAAACGGGAGCATTTTCAATGCTAATAATAATATAATGATAAAATCTACAGACCTTGTGTGTAATGCAAGCCTCTGAAGGCATTGAAAATGTCACCTGTTCTCTCGTTCTTCGTGCATTTTGTTTTGATATATTTGTATCTGTCGCATTTTGATTTGAATTCTCTTAAAATGAAGTTTAAACAAAATCTAATCCTGACAGATCGATGATCGGTAACAATCTGATAGATTAACCATACATTTGGATCGGTCACAATCTGACACATCGATCATCCATAATCTTTTTCCATTTTTCTTCCTATTTTCATCTTTTGTCCTCTGCAAACTTTTTTCATCCGCATTGTTGTTACTTTCGTTTTGCACGCATTTCTGTCCCGTTCACATTTTTGTTGCAGTTTAACATTTGATCCCCTATACCTCACTGTACACCACGAAAATAGAAGCATATAACTCAACAATATTATTATACGATATTGTTATTACTACAATAAATCCCTGATTTTTAATTTTGTATTTTTTCGTGATAGTCTTTATTAGCAGATCAATATTCGGTCTACGATGTTATACATCATACGGCATTTGGTCATTTACTCCCTCAGGTACGTATGTATCAAGTTTTAGTAATATTATTTGGATCGAATAATCTGTACACATCTCAAAGAAACCCACAAAGTCAACACCAGCACAGGAATTGACGAATTTCAGTGACGCACGAAATATTTTTTCTCGATATGAAGCAGTGTTTTAGCATCGATGAAACTTCGAGGATATATCCGTCATATTACCTCACATATTGTGTGAAATTTTTGAGAAAATAAAAAAATCACTTTTCGCGAAAATCGGGTTTCCCTAATTTTCGAAAAATGAACGTCATTCCGTCAATTTTCAAAAATCCTCAAATTTTTCTTCGAATTCCAAAAGAGTGCGAAAAACTGTACAAAATGAGACCAAGATGAAGTATTTGCGATGATCTGTTCCGCAGATATAGCGTTATTAAGAAAAAAAGTGTTCCCTTTCCAAGAACTTTGGTAGCGCACGATTAAATGTTCAAATAGCCGTAACTTCGTAGCAAAATTTTTTTTTCCAAAACAAAGAAATACGGGTCGCTTTTTCTTCATCAAACAACAACATATTTCAATTTGAAAAAATTCCGTGACATCACGATTTCCAGCCTGCCCGATTTGAAATGGATTCGGTCCAAAGATAAGTTTTTATGATTATTGAAAAAGACTATTAAAATGAACAATTACAATCCTCCCACTTCCCAGAGTTAGGGGAGACCGGGGTGGAATGGACCACCGGGGCAAAACGGTCTCGGTGGTTTACTTTCGTCTGGAGGCGCTGGAGTTCGCTCATATTCACAAGTGTTTACTAACACAATGTCTGTTATGGTTCAGTAAGGTTACAACTGTAGTCGCGCGCCAGTAACATAGTCGGTCTATAAAAATGAGCGAATCCGCTGTGCTGTTGTAACTTTCCGGACCGTTTCGAACTAAGGTATGTCTGTCATATTTTTTTCTTCGTAATCAACGTTTACCCCACCTAAATCAGCATGTCCTTAGCTATTTTTGTGTACAATGCAGTTCGAAAAAAAAATTGATTACGGTGGTTACTGAATATTCTCTCAATAGATATGCGTTTGGGGCAGAATGGTCTACTGGTATAGCATGGTACTACGGTGTATGGTACATGGTACTATGGTACAGTCCACTAGTATAGTATAGTAGGGTACTACTGGTATAAGAAATTGACTCCGCAGAAAATCAAACATCCGAAGACGACGAAGATCAGAGACAATATATGCGGCATGCATATATTGCAAGAAATTATATTCCACTTCAACTGAGGGGTGGATTGCATGTCAGGAGTGCAAGCAGTGGGCACATAACTCGTGTGCTGACATAGACAGTGAGGACGATGAAGCCCAGCTTATTTGCAAGGTGTGTCGAGAAGAAATTGAAAAAAAAAAACCGGGGCGGAACGGACTTAAAGATACTTTTTTTTGGTTTATTGATTTAAAAACCAAAATATATTATTTTATGTTATCGTAATTTGCAGATTTTATCACACAAATGATTGAATAAACGATTCCTGATTTTTCTAATAAAATTTCTATCGTTGAGACCTCAAAAAATTGTTCCAAACGTAAGGGGGGCCGTTCCACCCCGGTTTCCCTGAATGAAACAGTTAGATATTTAAAATAATCACAAATGTGTTTAATAAAAATTAATTTATATTTATTTTCATAATGACAATTCTTGTGTGTAAATGAGCGATTGAATAAAAACATTCATGCTTCAGATTCATTTTGGGATAAATTGTTTAAGAAAAATTTTCTTTTTTCATATTGTTATTTGATTTTGCCGAAAAGAAATTCACAATTTAATCTGTAACAAGTCAATATTTCATATGGATTCAGCCCGTATAAAGTATAGAAATTCACCGAAGGTGTGAATAGGGATACAAGTAATAAAGAGTTTTCAGCGTAGAACAGTAGTTATCATATACATAACGGTTTCATTCAAGTAAGCAAGTGCAAGTTCCGAGCATACAATAGTTTAATATCTACTCAGTTAAGGATGTAAGGACGAGAATCACTTTTGGTTGAGATTGTACGGCCAATACATCCTCAAGAGAGGTCTTATTCTTCAGAGAGTAGTTACAGAATACAGAAGTGAGTCCACCTAATTCTGTCAAGACTGAAGAAGCCAGGGGGGAAGATGAGGGGTAGCGCATAAGCCTGACTGGGCTATCCCACGGTACGCGATTCCACGTGTATCGTGTGATGCACCGCCAGGCTTAGACGAAAAGAGTAGAGTTGCGGAGGGCAGATAGCCTAAGATCTAAGTGGGTGTGTGTGTGTGTGTGTGTGTAAGGGTAGGCGACGTATGGACTGTAGGGCCAGACTCAACATATCTTTACAAGTGTTTATATTTACAAGTTTGTATATTTATAATTTTGTTCGAAAAACAAAATTTACCATAAAGGGGCCGTTCATAAATTACGTAAGCACTTTCGGAGCCGTTTCTGACCCCCCCGTAAGCATCAGTAAGATTTGATGTGCCCCCCCCCAATCTTACGTAAGATTTTGAGGTTCGGATCAGAAAATCGGGTGCAATACAAATCAAACCGTTTTTCTATACGTTTTGTTTATTAATGTAATATTAATAATATCTTGGTTTTATGATATATTTAATACCCAGCAGTTGTGGCGCGATATTTAAATGAAACGGCAACATATATCGATCGCGGGGACATGAAATACAACTTACGTAAGATCGTGTGTGTCCCCCCCCGTGAGCATCCATAAAGATTCACCATTCCCCCCCCCAAGTGCTTACGTAATTTATGAACGGCCCCAAACATAATTCATAATTTTCCCCCTCATTATATATAATGTGTCAAGATTATTTTCATCGGTTTGAATCAGAAATCGTCTCACCAATAACTAGAATAAGCTAAAAAAAATCTCGCAGACCTCATTGAGAATTACCAATTTTCAATATGTAGGGGAAGGTGGGGCGGAATGGCCAGGTGGGGCTAAACGGCCAACCAAAAAAAAAATGACTTACTCGCATTTTCGCATCAAGGGGGACCGTACGAAACGGTATGCAACGTGACTTCGCTGACAGTCATCAAAAATTTTCAGGGTGGGGCTAAACGGCCACCTAAAAAAAAAGTGAGGAAACTGCATTTTCACGTCGAGGCGAGTGAGATAACACTATATGCAACGTGGTTTCACTGAAAACGATGCAAAACCGAAACGGTGAGGCAAAATCGCTCATTCTCTTTCATCCACTCTATAGTTTATGTTAATATTCTGAAGTTTCGATTGATTTTTGATATGTTAGAATACTTTTTTGTTGTTTATTGACCTAGTTGGTTTTCATTATTTTATTTGAGTTTCAGTAATTCGGATAATCCACGTAAATTCTAGTGCACGAAAAAGAAATTACAAAATTAGTTACTCATCAATTAAACGGAAATGCCAGTAAGCAATTTGCCCCATCGTTTCGGTTTTGCATCGTTTTCAGTGAAACCACGTTGCATATAGTGTTATCTCACTCGCCTCGACGTGAAAATGCAGTTTCCTCACTTTTTTTAGGTGGCCGTTTAGCCCCACCCTGAAAATTTTTGATGACTGTCAGCGAAGTCACGTTGCATACCGTTTCGTACGGTCCCCCTTGATGCGAAAATGCGAGTAAGTCATTTTTTTTTTGGTTGGCCGTTTAGCCCCACCTGGCCATTCCGCCCCACCTTCCCCTATCCCTTTTTTTACCGTGAGACTTATTATACCAAAGTCCGTACCAATACAAATTCTAGTATTTCCTCTAATGTCAGAGAATCATGTGAAACGAAAGAGCACGGAAAACGAGTAGAAAGAGATGAAAAATATAATGAGAGAAAAGTGCACGCTGCAAAGGAGGACGGCATTGCTTTATAAAATTTTGCCTTAAGTCTACGCTCACCATCGTTAATTCCGAGGGAATATAATCGCGTGTCATTATCGCAAAGTTTCCGATTGAGACAGTTTTCTCAAGGACGGAGGATGGATATGATTTCTTTTTCAGAGCTTTTCGGTATATCCCGATTACAACGAGAATCTTATCTAAGGAGGGCGCAATATTTGCCAAAAAAAGCGGGTAGGACTATGAAGTCCGTAAGACAGGATGAAAAAATACATCGCTCTTTCATTTCCGGGACTTATAACCGATTGTCTGACAATGAGCATGTAATGGAAATGCTCATGATGTCAGCCGTTTACTGAACAACAAAGTTTCATTGCTACGCACAGTGGTCGGAATCGCCGAAAAATTCGGCAAAAGTCGAAATTTCAACGTTCACGTTTGGAGTTGGTTTTAAAATATGTTGAAGCGAGGGGGTGACTGCATAGGTTTCCAGAAGGACAGGTTCCTGGCTCACGTATTTGGACTATAACAGTTGCCTGAAGGACACCGTTTCGACAGTATTCAGTGCTACCTGCCTCTGCTCGAAAATAAACGGTTTAATCAAAGTGCCTTTTCATTAAAGTTCTAACTGTTGTGTGCGATATGGAGGGTGTTCCTGGAGGTATGTAGAATATATTTATGCATTAACAACCTATTTTTTCGATAATGACATGTTTCAAACGTAGAGGCGAAAAACCTCCTATAATTTACATCGATTTTTGAACACTTTGATGGAAACAGTTGTGATCCCAGGAGATCCTGCGCCGTTTGAAGTTTGAGGACATGTAGAACAGTGTCTAGTTTCCAAATTTGTGAAGAAATGTTCCCCGTCTTTCGCCCTGCGGGTTCACGGCCATTTTGATCGTCATCGCGCGCGGCTCGGCGCGGCCAGTTTACCGCAGTAGGGGGGCTTAGTTTGACAATAGCAAGTGTGCAGATGCACCGGTGCGTTCTGGGTACCGGGTATACCGGGTGTTCTTATATTGAATAGTATTTATGAACCTACGCGGTGTTTTTTTTTTATTTATCTGAAATTTAATATCGCTGCAAAACATCTAATAAAAAAAGTGTCGCAAAAGCCATTCATTATATTCTTATTCATAATTTTCTGACTGATAAACGAATGTTTTCGATACGATCCGGAGTACTAACCTACACGAAGAAGAAAATTTTCGAAACTTTGCGACCAAACTTTGAGGCTGACTTGAACACCCAGATTCGACTCCTCGAAGAACACTTCGCCAAAGTGCAAAATGTAACACATTTCGAGGTAGATGAAGCCGAAAAAGCCGATTTGAAGAAGGTGTTGTGTAACATGAAATCCAGATGGAAAACGTCAAGCTACACACTCGATCGATTCCTCGGTAAAAATGAAAAATGGCTGGAATCGTCAGTCACTTTGAAGGTAAAGACTCGGAGAAGTTATGATATGAATCACAAAATAAATAATACAAAATTAATACAATACATAATAATCTCATATTTTTTATCCCTCGTTTCAGAATATGGCGACTCATTCGAGAAGTAGATCGTCTGAATCAAGAACCATGGGTCGACCGCTCTCGGAGGAATTTGAATCAATTAGCGAACGTACGAAGAAACGAAGGACGGACGAAATTTGTTCATCACTAAGTACAGCGGAATTGGTTTATGCGACTCAGAGAAGTCTTCGCGACTCCGGAAGCGTCGTCGCAGCCAATGTTCTGAAAGATATGACTACGTCCTCGTCTCCCACACGAGCTACCAAATACAAGGAGGCTGTCACGACAACTGCAACACCGCGGCCAATCGAGATGTCACCAGATGAGGCACTGGTGGACATCGTTAATTTAAAGTTGACCGAACAGCAGTACCTTGATCTTCGAAGTTCGGTAAGAGACAAACAATTTTTTGCGTATCCATCGTACGATAAAGTTTTAGAAGCAAAAAAGCGTTGTTATCCTGTGGGCATTGCAGTAACAGAAACGCGCGCGGAAGTAGATTTACAGTCTCTACTTGATCACACTTGCCAAAGAATTTTGAAAGTGCAACAAGAGGTTATCCACACATTGCGCCCACAATTGACTTCTGATCTTCGATGCATTATAAAAGGGGGTTGTGATGGTGGTTCAGGTCAAAGTCAATACAAACAGAAGTTTAGTGACAAATCAAGTTCGGACGCAAATATTTTGCTAACTTCACTTGTTCCTTTACAAATTGTTGGTGTAGATAATGAAGCACACAAAGAAATAGTAGTGTGGAAGAATCCCCGTCTTTCGTCAACTCGTTTTTGTCGCCCAATAAGACTACAATTTTTGCACGAAAACACAGAGTCTACACGTAACGAAGAACATTTAATAACAAGTCAAATCAACACTTTGGTCTCTTAAAAGACTTTTATAGATGGAAAGCAAGTTGTGGTCAAGTATGAAATGCATTTTACGATGATAGATGGCAAAGTTGCGAACGCGGTAATAGAGACAAAGTCTACAATGCATACAATGTATGCATATATAATACAAGTCATACAATGCGTTGCCATTTGTGCAAAGCGACATCAAAGGAATTTAATAATATTGAAAAAATGAAGACACGCGAAATAGATTCTAGTGGTTTGAAGTACGGCTTATCGACTTTGCATGCATGCATCCGGTGTTTTGAATGTCTTCTGCACATCGGATATAAATTAGGTATCCATAAGTGGCAAGCGCGTGGTGACACAGACAAAGACACTATAAAGCAGCGGAAATGTATAATTTAAAAAACATTCAAGTGTGAATTGCACTTGAATATCGACTGCCCGAAACCAGGGTATGGCAGTGGTAATGACGGAAATACGGCTAGGAGATTCTTTGAAAACTCGTCCGTGTCTGGTAGGATTCTGGGAGTAGATGAAACTTTGATTAATAAATTTCATACAATATTGCAAGTGCTGTCGAGTGAATTTGCTGTTAATGTCGAAGTATTTCAAAATTTCTACTTCGAGACCGCGGAAATGTTCGTGAACTTGTATTCCTGGTATTGTATGCCAACTTCATCCCATAAGAGTCACGGAGCTAAAATTGTCGAATGGGCTCCACTTCCGATCGGGCAATTGTCGGAAGATGCTCATGAAGCGAGAAACAAAGATATAAAAAAAATATATAGAACATTTTTTGCGAAAATGTGCGAAAGACAAAACAATGGTACAATGGACGTTTTTCAACGCATGATGATCACATCTGATCCCTACATTTCAAGTATGGGAAAACAGCTGAACAAAGTAAGAAAGAGCTTTTTACCGGAAGCTATGGCTATGATTACTTGTTACGATGCAGATGGTTCCGTAGACATGGTAGAGGACGAGGAAGAGGATGACGCGTGATGTGTCGCTGAGATCTGTTTGATTACAGTAGGTTTTAGCCATTAAAATTAAATCAAAAACAATTTGTAATACTGTATGCTTCATATTTCATCAAGCCACTCTTTGTCCTATATTCACGAAACTCATCCTTGAAAACCCGGTTTTACAAAGTGTCACTACAAAATAACTTTTTGTTTATACCAAACAACCATTTTTGAGTCTTGATTTGAAATTTCGACATGAATTTCGTGATCAGTGACCTGTAAACCATAAGTACATGAAGTTTGACTGAAATTCGAGAACATTTTCTACTGTTAGTCGGGCATGTTGGGTCCGCAATTTTGAAGTTTTTAATTTTGACTTCAGTTTCGTGATCAGCGACCTCGAAAACATAAGTACACAAAGTTTCACTCAAATTCAAGAACATTTTGTACTGTCGGTCCGCCATATTGGATCTAGCATTTTTAATTTTTTAATTTTGACTTTAGATTCGTGATCAGCGACGTCGAAAACATAAGTACACAAAGTTTCACTCAAATTCGAGAATATTTTGTACTGTCGGTCTGCCATATTGGATCCACCGTTTGAATTTTCCAAATTTGACTTCAGATTCGTGATCAGCGACTTTGATAACTTATGAATCCTGAGTTTCGTTATAATCACAACCTTGGTGAACTCATGGCGACTTTTGCCGAATTTTTGGGTGATTCCGACCACTGTGCTACGTAAGAATGAGATATTTGCCCAATATAGGTAACGGTAAAATATGATGACTGAAAGGCGGTACAAAAACTGCAAAATCGCATAACTTTCAACGGGAATACACCTTTGTATCGTACCAATTGGCCGGAATATTTGAATATATGGAACAAAAATTGAAGAACGGCTCCATATACATATACCCACCGACCCGCACCAATGTGGCAAAGGATCTCTTCGCCGTTCCTTTTACCGCGTCATCTTCAACTACCACTTTTCCAACAAACTTCGCATGCTTTCATAGATTTTTAGCAACATCACCGCACCCCTGCTTGGTCTGAGACACGATTAATTTTGTTTGGAGTTCAGGGAATACCTTGACCGAAAGCTCTTCGAATGCTCAATCGAAATTCAAGCAGGAGCGTCGGCTTGTAGCCTGTGCGGGGCAGAGAGTGGCTGGCGGGAAAGGCCGACAGAGACCGAAACCGATCCCCTCTGTTCTCCGCAGCTGGGGCAATGACGGACCCCCTTAAGGGCCTCACTTAACATCAGGCGTAGAGAGCTGTGAATTTATTTTCTGGCTATGTTTCTCGATATAACCACCTGCAACGGGAAATTAATTCGATCATTTTTGGGCCGTTTGCAAAATGTTTATTTTCTAAAAATAAATATATCGAAAATGCAATATGATTGATCGTTCGAAACCGTTTTCTAAACATGTGAGAAAATCGGCAACTATTAGTCTTCAAAACTGTAGGAGGAGGTGAATTTTGAAGGATTTTTTTCCTCAAAAAGCTGTCATAATTATGAGATAAATAATTATATTGCTAATTCAGGACGTTCGTGGTATACAGATTGAAACTAGCCCGTGTTAACCGAGAAGCTCATTGCCTTTTTTTGCGTCAGGCATAATCGCACAGTGCTAGTTTATTTGGATATATTGGATATATATTAGCCAGTGCGCCGCACATGTGTGGAAGAGCACAGGTACACGAGGTGTCACCCATGTATAAGTGTGGGGGGGTGGGGGGGGGGGCAGCTACTCCGGCATGAGCAAGACGTCGCCTTAGTATTTATTCACCCTACAGTCCATATATTTTGTACTGAACTGGAATGTGATGAAATAACCGCGAAATAAGAAATCAAATTTACCGTCTCTGCAAACGTAAGTAGAGAGACCTGCAAGTCGCAAAAATACATCAATGCCGGATAAATCGCTCTGCAATAACTGAGCATCCGCGAAAAAGATGATGAAAAAAAGGTATGCAAGTATAACCACACGCGCATCCCTGCAAGAGGGAAAGGGAGGAACCGCTCTCTAGAAATGTCATGCCACCAGAAGCTGGCAATCAAACATGTCTCGCTGCACAGCTCTGTAACTCGAGTGCCTACTTCAAATCCTACAAAAATCCTGCATGAAAAATGTTGTACACGCCGTTGAACTCAAGAGAAATAGAGAGATGGAAGAATAAAAGAAAAACAAAGATACGCGGTTTCCACGTATGAAATACCCCCATTTCCTTAAAGGTTTTTCACCTACATTCTGTATTATTTCATACGTTATTCATTTATATCCTGGTTTGCCTGTATCTATGGATATTTAACACAGGAACGCTTCCGGTTCGCTGGTTTTGTGGAAAAAACCTCTCTTCACTGTACTTTATGTTGCTGCTTTTGAAGTGACTGGATATTACCTCTCCAGTCAACAAGATGTGCTCTGACGGGGGTTCGTCAGAAAGAACATTACTTCACGAAATGATTGCACAGTTTCGTATGGGTTCCCTTAATCTAAATACAATTGCTGAAATAATTTCAAATTTTCTCGACTAGTTGATAAAGTTAGGGTCCTGATGGAAATTCAGTCGATGTGATACTTATTTCTCCTTAAAACGCAAAAAACGCTTTAGGACTTGAACGAAACGATATCCAAATGGTAAAACGTAAAATAAACCTCTTAGATCTCGATGGCCAGCCACCCAATTACCAGTGCACAATGGTCGCTCAAGGAAAGCTTGGGTAAAATGGTAAAATGATCAGGTAATCTAATTGGCTCTGGCAACGAACGTAGCAGCTCAGGGCCAATCAGATTGCCTGATAATTTTGATTTGATCATTTTGATCGGCTACAGGAAAGCGCCTCTGGTATCATATATTGTGATTTTTGGACTTTTATCACATAACACGTAACTAATATACGCTACCCAACCAACTCCGACAGCGCCGCCGCGGCGGTCACTTTTGGAACATGGAAGGTGATGGAAACTAACAAAATGAATAGCGAACCATATTTTTGCTGACATTTATGCCGAATTAACAAATACAAATGGATCAAATCGTATGCATATGTAGTCAGATGCTTCGATAATCATTTAAAGAATTGCGATCTGCAGTTTCATAGATTCCAAAGTTTTCTATGGGAAGGAAACAAGAGAAACAAGTGAGCCCGATAGCGTGTGTCGCTAAGGGCATGAAACACGCGCGAACTCGACGTGAGTGCGAGACAGACAGCGCCCTAAGCTATACGGCGATGGCGGGAGAGAATGACAAGTAACGCACATTGAAATTGGCGTTCAGCTCAATAGATATAATCGCTACATAATATGCTCGAAAACACACGAAAAAATAAGTAAAAAGCATTCACCCGTACAGTTTGTTTATAATACTCGCTCGTCATTTTTTGGTAAATATTGTGTTGTGCTTATGGGCATGTATTCTACGAAACTAATCCGCTAGTTAGCAGCATCACTGCATGATTCTTCCAGCGTGAATCCTTAAAGACGAATAATAGTAAGGTTAGAACGTTAGAACGGTGTTCTCCACTAGGGGTAGCACTTCCAGGGCTTTTTTCCTGGTGCCGACGTTTTTTTCGCTGTTGGGAGTTTTTTTTATCTGTTTATTTCCACGATTAAAAAACTGTGGCTGTCATACTGTTTCAGATGATCAAAAACACGAGTTTTTAGTACTACTTAGCAATATCGATATCAATCGGATTCACTGTGACTGGACACCAGCTATGATGCTGCCATCCACGCCGAGCTCTATCGGAATACATCTCCATTATTGAGGTTATGTAGTTAACATATCATATTACTACCTGTTTGATTCCTGTGACTGTGAACAAACAACAATTTTGGAATTATTCTTCATTTATCCACTTCTTTGATTATAATAAATGTACAAATCATTTACTGGTTCTTTTCTTGATAGATGAATCTGCTTGATAGAAATTAAGTGACATCTGCCTGTTCGATGTTTTTTTTCTGCCAAGGACATTTTATGCGACTTCTTTGAACCCAATCCTAATAATCACAACCAATATTATTGATTCAGAGTACTGATTTATAAGCAGAAAACTTTATTTAAGAAACCAAGTTGTCCCATAAGAACGCGTGCATCCAGTACGGGTATTCGGGTCTTGCCACTTCGCCGTTAAAAGCGAATTCCGAGAGATGGCGCGACTGCTCCGCGCCAGAGATAGTTGGGTAGCGTATAGGCATTAAGAACAATAAAGTTTCACATTTACCTTCATTTTTCTCTGCCGTACCTGTACCAACCTGCACCGCCCGTAATGGCTACTTCCACTTCGTGGCGCTATAGCTATGCTCTTACATTTCTTTCATTTTCGTATCTCCTGGCGTGCTTCGCTATTTTCTTTGATGAAATGTTCAATCGGGATGTCTATGAGCACTCAAATCGGTATGGTCAAAACTCCAGATCAAACGTATGTAGGTCAAACCTCCCTAACATTTTTTATTTTTTGCAATGACAACGAAAAAATCAACGTATGACTTCAGCCATACTTTAGGAGATACAGTCCGCTCTGGTAATAAGCCCGGCTATGGGCCGTTAGGGGAGTATTTTTCTTGGAACTCGGGTACCCCCACTACTGACGCTATTGCATTGAGCCAGCGGGCGGCTCTTTTGACAGAGACGGATATTAAACTCGAGGTGAGCCCGAGGCTAGTCAGTAGTGGGGGTAGACTTCGAGCGAGAATTAGGGGAAGCGGGCATATTGATAGAGGGCATGTTATCAGAGCGGACTGTAGTCCACTGAGTAAATCTCAGGTGAGACATTCTATTGAAGCATCGGTGGGACTGGCGTATATCCTTATACGTAATAGGAAGGACAGCGAAAATAACAATGTTTCTCGCCTTTCCAGTAATACACCTCTCAATCTTTTCTGTGCTTAATGAACAGTTGTCAGTTTTATTCAGCGTAATGAATATTCAACATTGGATTACAGTATTTGTTGTACGGTCGTGATGACGTAATGCATGCAAGGTCAAACTTTCCCAGTCTCTCTTGAGTATAAAGAGGTGGCGTCGTCGCAGTCTCGGTGTTGGAAACGTATCCACGTAAGGGCGTCGGGGGTAACTTTATTAAAAATTGAAAACTTTTTCTACCCCGCCCATGGTAACAAGCTCAGCGGGTTGCGTAGTAGTGAATGAAGTAAGAACTTGGCAAGACTTATAAAAGAGAGAAAGAAAAAAGGGAAGGGAAAATGAAAAATAAAATACAAAAATCGCAAACGGTTGATGCTTGCAGGCGATATCGTACCTACTCCGGCTATAACCCCGGGGAATGTAAAACAACTACCAGTCAGAATTTGGGCTCCTATTCTCTGCTCAATCTATAGTCTGCTTATTAGCATTGAAAATGCTTCCGTTTTCGGGTCAGTAGTGAGGTCTGGGGGATCAAATCTTGAAATGATGCAACGGAAGCGATGCAACGGAAGTGCGTAATGAAAAGTTGAATAAATAAATAAAAGATCGAAAACAATTGAACGAGGGACATTTCGATAATGTAGATTTCACGGTGCACATGATGGTTCGTAATATAATCATAGATGGTAATAATAATAGCGCAGCATGTAAATTCAGGGATTCGGATAAGAAAATGCACGAAAACAAGATAACGAAGGACATTTTCAATGCATCAGGTGCTTGCGTTACTTGGAAGATCTGTAGATTCAAGTTCTCGGAAATCCGAGCAAAAGGCGATAAGGCGGCCGAAAAAAAGATCAAGCGAGCATCGACGATGCTGTGGACGAAAGAGACCCATGGAGAAAGCAAAGGAAGAAACGGATACAACGTACTATGCTTGGAAGCGGAGTGTAGACGCACCAAGATACTCAAAACAGATGACAGATGAAAACCATGAATGCTGTAGAACGTTGGATAAGGAGCGATTGAAATATTAGATGGCTCAGTAAAATTTCACAAAAAGTAGTGATGTCCTCCAGAAAAGCACCTCTGGTTCAAAAATCTTCGCCAAGTACATTATTGTAGTCTCCACAAAAAATCCACTAACAAAAAGTCTTTCTTCGAAAATACCCACCAACACAAATTCGTATTTCACAAACAATCTTTTTTTAAAATTCCTACCAACAAAACTAATTTTCACAGGAGTCGTCTTCTAAAACATTCTTCTATAATTCGAAAATAATAGAAATGAGAGCAGTAAGTAATGCCAGCCGTATTAATAATTGATGGCCGCAACAACTTGTCTTAGGTCCCATCTCATCTCGGAAGAATTACTAACGGGAAGAGTAAATCGCTGCCGCAAACCTCCGAGTACTTTCGACCTGATCTGAGCAACGATGTGGAATTTGACAAACTTACTCGAACTGCAATCCCGAGTCGAAATTTAACACCTGTTTTGAACCTCAGTTGTGAACAATTTTCCTATAGAAATTTATATCCTCTTTAGCGCCTCAAATTCGTAGATACCGGAAAAAATGCAGCATTTGAGGGTCAAATGAGGATCTCGCAAGAATCTCCGGACTCTCCAGAGTCAAATCTACCATAAGTTGGCTACCATTCGTATAGAACAGCTCAAGTTAGCACCTCGTTTAACCCTCAAATGCTGTATTTTTTCCGGTATCTACGAATTTGAGGCGCTAAAGAGGATCTAAATTTCTATAGGAAAATTTTTAACAACTGAGGTTCAAAACAGGCGTTAAATTTCGACTCGGGGTGAGCCCCAGGCTTCGAGTCTTGCGAGTTCGCCGATAGGTGGCTACAGTCACGTGGAATTCAGTCGATATTTCTCACTAGTAGTCGGAAGTATTATTGTGCGATATCATAAGGACCAGAATTGGTGTCTTGTAGACCTGTATAAATACATATCTGCGATGCGACCCCCGTCCGTACTTGGGAACGTATAGTTAATATATGACGTCCGCCCCTGCTAAAAATTCCCGAGAGGACCGGTCAGGACCTTGTTCCAAATTACGACGTGGGGAATGGACCTATGTGGACCCATGTGGTCCTGACTCGGGAATTCACTTTTCTGAAGTGAAAAAGGGCCCTACTAAAAATTCCCAAGTCAGGACCTCATGGGTCCACATAGGTCCATTCCCCACGTCGTAATTTGGAACAAGGTCCTGACTGGTCGTCTCGGGAATTTTTAGCCGGGCGGCCAACCTTCGAGCTCCTATTTTGAACCTCGAAGTCCACCGAAATCATTAATCACCACAGGCAGCTGGGTGTAGCGAGAGTTTAGTGAGGTTCTTGTAAGATCCTCGTTTCAGCCTAAAATTCTACATTTTGTCCGGTATCTGCACGTTTTAGGCGTTAAAGAGGGTTTGATTTTCTATACGAAATGAACCTCTCGAGACCCTCCAAAACCTCCGTGGAAGTTCCAAACTGTGTAAGTTGGGGTTCTAAGCGGATGTTAAATTTCGACTCGGGCGACTACTATACAAACTAGAAACTCTTACAAAAATGCAGGGTTGTCCGTCAGTTATTAAAGAAATTAGTAAACTCTGGTAGGAATTCAAAGAAACTGTTCTAGGAAAAGTCTCCCCATGTACGAGCCAGCCTTTAATCCTCCCGTTATTTATTCATTTCCCAGCTATTATTAATTTGCAGATCTGACCTCAGATTCTTGATCAGCGGTTAAAAAAATCTTCGACTATCAATCTTCATAAGATTCCGAATGTTTTTCGTGTTTTCCCCTAAATTGAATTCGCCATTTAATATTTCGCAAACGTGACTTCAGATTCGCGAGTGGTAACCCAAAAAACTTTTGAGTACCAATTTTAATTGGAATCCAAATGGTTTTATTTATTATTATTATTATTATTATTATTATTATTATTTTGCAGTATATTGCCAAATTGAAATTTTGCAAAACTCACGATTCATGATCAGCAACCTATGAAACCATGTGGTACTTAATTTCATCTAAATCCGTCAATCCATTCGCCAGATATCATCATTTTCATTTTATTCTTTAGAATTCTGTTTCTGAAATACTTTAAGAAGTACTGAACCAATCAAAGCCAAAATCTAATCAATTCTAAGTTCAGAAAAGCCGCGTCAATTGGGCCTTATTCGATCTAAATCCGCACATTTGTTCCTGAGATGTTATGCGGACAAAAATTTGGTCACATACATACGAGGCATTGCATGCCAATCCGGCCAATGATTTTCCGTCACCATTTTTGATTTATTTCATAATTTTTTCATGGTTGTCCTCACTTTCAAAAACACTTTGAAATTTTTTCAGACTTTCCTAAATAACCATTAATTTTTTACGTATTTTCGAAACTCCAAACAGACAGACATTTCTGAAAATTCTGAAAAAATTCTCAAAAATAATTTGTTCCAACACCATCATTTTGGGACATATTAAAAAGTGGAACCAATTTTTCTTATATATTTTTTTTTTATCACGCATGCATGGAAAAGTTTCTTGTTTCGCCGTGCGGAGCATGTATATTCTGGCACTTTTCTGTTTACGTCGTCAATGGCAACGTAACACGCCGGACCTGCGCACTTCGTTTTGCGCACATCCAGCGTGCAAAACAAGATTCTTGTCGCGCACGGCGTGCAAACAAGAAACTTTTTCATGCATTTGTAATAAAATAGTATATTGTGATACAAGTGCGAGAAAGCGGAGATTTGACGAAGGTTATGAGGGCTACTGCACAAGGTGAAGGCGAGTGCGCAGCACGAGCAGAAACCGAGTGCAGTCAACTTCATAACCTCCGTCAAAACTTTCCGCTTGTCTTCGCACGTGTGCCACATATTATTTTTTGTAAAAAGTGCATCAAAGTCCCCCGATTGTGGCTCTGAAACGTGCTAACCGCAATCCCGACATGACAGCTGGCTCGACTTCGATCTGATTCTCTGCCGCCAGACGGCGCGTCGGAGGCGCGGCAGAAAGTTACTAGAGTGTTATAAATACGTGTATAATGGTAACTAGCGAGAAAATAAAGATCTGCGCATGCGCTGCTCAAACCCTTCTGTAAAAGACCACTTCCAGCACGTTTCAGAGGCACAAAATGGTGGACATTTGATGCACGTATTACAAAAAATACTGTTCGATACGAGGGCAAAATGAGGCGGTTAGGCCCGTGCGATGTATTCAGCACTTGGCCTAACAACGCCTCACATTTCGCCCTTGTATCGAAATGTACTAATTTTTCATATTTAAAAAAAAATCCAGCTATTTGATAATTATGGTCCTATCGGCTCCGAAAAGTTTTAGAGTACTCGTATTTTTAGTAAAAACGGGTTATAAAAATAAACGAGGTGAAGGTTTGTTATAAGCCATTTTATTTAATAATCACATTAAAATTAATAATAATGATTTATTTGATAAAATGTCTTATAACAGAAACCTTCGCCACGTTTATTTTTATAACCCGTTTTTACTAAAAATACGAGTAATTGTACTCTCAAACTTTTCGGAGCTGATAGGACCGTAATTATCAAATAGGTTTTTTTTAAATATGCAAAAAAACTATAAGAAAAATTGGTTCCACTTTTTAATATGTCCGAAAATGATGGTGTTGGAACAAAGTATTTTTGAGAATTTTTTCAGAACTTTCAAAAATGTCTGTCTGTTTGGAGTTTTGAAAATACGTAAAAATTAAATTAACGGTTATTTAGAAAAATCTGAAACAATTTCAAAGTGTTTTTGAAAGTGAGGACAACCATAGAAAAATTATGAAACAAATCCAAAATGGTGAGGGAAAATGATTGGTCGACTTGGCATGGAATGCCTCATACACAAATACACACACCCAGACGTCAAACTTGAAATAGTTAGAAGTGACTCTGGACCTCGAAACGTGTAGAACTAATTTCTGTTGATAGGTATTTTAGAAGGAAGACTTGAATTGGTGAAAGACGAATTTTTGTTTGTGGGTATTTTCGAAGAAAGACTTTTCGTTGTCGATTTTTTGTGGAGATTATTCCCAATAAACACAGTGGTGTAAAAATGGTGTAGATGTCCGGTGAAATCACGTGTCATACACGTGTATACGAGGATTACAAGTGATTTCACCGGACATCTACACCATTTTTATACCACCTGTGTTTATTAGGTTTCTTGCACTACCGTAAGCTCGATTCCGCCCGAAGAATATTGTAGATACGAATCGTCTTTAACTTTTGCAGGGCGATAAATGTCAACAGATGAATCACAATTATGCATTCATTAAGCAAGTTGAATCGTCTGCAAAAGCGTCACAGTTTATAATAATCAGACCATCACCAAGAATATATATGCTGCTACCAAATACTTCACCAGACATTATTTGTTCGCGTGGTCTCGCTGTACAACTTTTGTTGGAATTATATTGCGATCTGAGGTACAGATATCCAAATATATCATCAAGACTGCGAATGGCAATCTGTTCCATTCGCTCCGCTTTAATCCATCTGAAAATATGAGAAAAAAATTGACTGCGAAGCATTCGCCGCATTATTTTGTTAATGACTCATGGTATGAATCGACCGTGTGATGTCAGCCGGAAGACAGCTGATAGGGGGATGCTAAACCGAAGCCTTACGATACCGAATAACTAAGTAGCTGCAAGACTTGTCTTTTGACTCTTGTCCTATCGGGTTCGTACCATAGGGTCGGCTGGAGTACTGTTTGCACCCCAGACGTCAGCCCCTCATTTATCCTCAATATCCTGTTAGTCACACTCACATCAGTGTAGCACTCAAGCCTGATATTGTGCTCTTTGTCTTTACTAGACCCTTAATTATTTCTTTTTAGGTCCTCATATAATTATTAACCATAACTTTCAATTATCGTATATTTAATGAATGATCTTCATGCAATGAAGCGATTTCTATCAACTCTCGTTTTACCTGTGTCGACACAGCCGCGATTGAGGACAGGATTCTCGGTGCCACTTGGTGACTCGTACAAAGACAGTTTCACCAGTTCAGCTTATCTTGTTCTATCTGACTATCTCTCTCTTGGACCCGACAGACTAGACTAGACGTAGGTATCCGCCTGGGGTTCGCAGGAGTGAACATCGAACCCAGAGACGTGCTCTATGTTGGCTTCGACTTTATTAGACAGAGCCTCAGCTCCGCCTGGTACCGGACAGTCAGTCGGACGTAAAACAGTCGAACGCGCGACACGCCAAACACGAAACTATAGTTCTTAGTCCAACTTTATTGCTTGCCAAATACCGAATCCATAGACATGATCGGTCGGTGCTGTAAATCTCATTCACACTAAACTCTTTGAACTGCCCAAAGACGGGGAGAGTAAGATTCATCCTATGTCACAATGAAACGTGCTCGCTCAGACTGACCTTTTTTCTGACCTCATACATACCTACTCACTACTCGTCAGTACCGATTTGTGTCAAGTTTTCCTCGTGACATATCAAAACCGGCGCCGTTCAGATGTCGCAAATTAAAACACGTAATGTATAAAAGTTAGTTCAGAGATACACACACACTACCAAATAATATCACCACAGTCACACATGGTCAATTGGACCCAGTCAGTTTTCAAAAAGCGATTGTAAGCAAACTATCACTCCAAAGTATTTAGAAAAATTACAAAACATGCTTCAAACTTTCTGAATTGTGGACGGAAAATTGACTTTTGAAAAAAAAATTGCAACTTACTGAAAAAAAATCATGAAGAGGTAAAAATGCAAAAAAGACGCTTTTTCGCTTAAAAAATCATAACTTGGTCAATTTGCAATATTTTTAAGCCAAATTTGGACGTTATACTCCTGATAAATGCTGCTTTCAGAAAAAAAAAAAAAAAAAAAAAATAGTACGATAGCACGCGTTCCAAAAAAGGTATTTATTCTGATCTGTGAAGAGGCTCGATTTTGGAGAATGGACTATATTAGCATTAAAAATGCTTCTAGCAAAAAAATGCTACTAGAAAGTCCCATTCACACTAGGAAATATTCGAAGTGCTTGAGCCTTATAAAGTTGACGTATGGGTCAAATTGACCCAGTGTGACTACGGCGGGTTAAGAATACTGTGAACATTCCTCCTAAACACTAGAGTGTATGTGAAACATTGGAATCCCGTCATGAAAGGGGGCAAGTCCCGTCATTAAAGGGGGCAAGATGTGTAAGAACTCGGTGTGCGAGTTTGTTTGTTGATGCGTCCATTTCGAAGTGCCGATTGGCCGGCGGGATTTCGGTTCGCTGCAGCCATTGTTCATGCGGTTCACTCGAGTGACAGCTGTCAATCGCAAGAATCAGCTATGTCGCTAAAATAAAGTGCATAAAGTGGATCGCGGAGTAAAAAGGTTTACATGTATTGCAAGGCGAAGTATAAGATGAATATAATGTTTGCATACAATACTACACTTTCAGTACGCTGCGCGAACGAAACAGGTCTCTGCACCAAAAGAGTTTTCTATTCCTTGATCCCGCTTGAAAGACTTTTTCGGTTGGAATGTTTCTACAGACTGCGACCCAAAGGTTATTCGGAATTGTCTAATCATTGGAAAATGTAATTTAATAACTGCAAATGTATGCTGAATTGATGAATACTTCGCAAGAATAAACAAGCGGGTTTGGGCTGACTATGAGCCAGCCTTCGAACTTCCCGTTATTTATTTTGTTCTCAGCTATTTTGAAATTTGTAAATCTGACCTCAGATTCTTGATCAGCGGTTCAAAAAACCTTCGAGTACAAATTTCCGTACGATTTCGAATGTTTTTAGTATTTTTCCCAGCAAATCGGACTCGCCATTTTTAATTTCGCTAATCTGACTTCAGATTCGTGATCAGTGACTCAAAAAACCTACGAGTACCAAGTTTCATCCAAATCCAAATGTTTTTAGTTTTTTTGCAGCATATCGAATACGCTAAATGAAAATTTTGCAAAACTGACTTCAGATTCGTGATCAGCGATCGAAAAAACCATATGGTACCAAATTTCATTGAAATCCGTTGATTCGTTCTCAAGATATCGTCATTTTTGTTGCATTTTTTAGAATTTTGTTATTTGAATAGTTCAAAAAGTACTAATCCGATCGAAGCCAAAATCTAATCAGTTCTAAGTTAAGAAAAGCCCCGTCGATTGAGCCCAAGTTGATCGAAATCCGACCACGCGTTCTCGAGATATCGCGCGGACAAAAATGTGGTCACGCACACACACACACACACACACACAGACGTCAAACTGAAAATAGTCGGAGGTGATTCTTTGGACCTCGAAACGTGAAGATTTAGTGAAAACTCAAATTTTCATTTTCGGGGTGATCACAATAACTCCCTTTTTTCTCTGAAAACAGAGAAACGGGAAGTTAAAAATTAATGTGCCGATATTTATTGAGACTTTTTCCATCTAACTTGCGCATACCTGCGGAGTTTGAAGTGATTATCGGAGAAGTGCATTGTGCATTTTTTTCCTTTATTGGACTCGCGGCCAGTGCTAGTTGTTCCTACCTCTAGTATAAGGTGTGTATATTCCTTGTAACTGACCAGCTGAATTCAATTCTTTTTTTCATTCTTTCAAAGTCAAGAATAGTATTGATACATCTATGGGTGGATAAAAGTCGTGGTTCTAGTACCTATATTCTGAAGAAAAAAAGTTTTGATCAATTAAAAAAAATTGCAAGATACATTTGGCCCATATACTCTCGCGAGCGGGAGACTGTTTTACGTTATTCATACAATTTTTGCAGATTTTTCAGAATATTCAAGATGGTCCTTTTGTTCGGTTGAAAAAAAAGTCATAACTCAGAAAGATTTAATCCAAAAAATCTGAAAAATGAAACCGCTTCAGAACAAGGACAATAACAGAGAAAATCACGAAGCAAATAAAAAATTCTGCGGTCTGGAGGCTATAGGTCAATTGACGTGGATAGCCCAATATATAATATATAATAATCATATATAATAATATATTTTAAAGATATGTAATATAATACGCAATGTCCTCCTAGTCATATAAATTCAGTATCGGCTATTGTTGTATTATATGTGTCCCGTCAGTTGGAGTCAGAGATCGATTTTTGTCATGAACTCTCGTAGTGCAAAAATATGTACCACAATTTTCAGAAGAATTTCGAACAAAAATGTATCAATTCCAGGGAATTCCGGAAATGTTGAACAACATTTGGGTGGAACTCCTTGAAATATTCTTGTAGGTTATGTGAAATGTTCGAGAATGTGCGTAAGTTTCGTGTTGTATCCCAATGGAAAAAATTTGGGGATCAAGTGCGATTCAGATTTTTTCGTATTCTGAAGAATATACATATGGAACTTGGAAAAAAAAATTAAAAATTAAAACGGTTGAAGCTCGAAAGCAGTTTTGAACCTTCAATATGTACACTATCCCCCCCCCCTCCCCGCGCCCCTTCTACACACACACACACACACACACACTCAATAATGTACAAAAATAAAATTTCTGATTCTGATATCGGTTTCATTGCTCCCTGCCCACAATCTAAAATTATTCATTCATCGCCGAATTGAGTAGTCAATTACTAAATGAAAGTCAGTTGACAATCAATTGGGTAGATCGAACATCGGAATAAGACTCACACATATTATAGTATGGAGCTCCCAAACACAGATATCTTGTAACCAAGAAGCATGCAATGTTTCACGATACCTACATACATATGTACTACCTATAGCTGCTTATCCACACAGCTACATACATAGCTGAGATCCCTAAGGGACGTAGCTGAACCGTCGAGCTATGCGGGGGAGGTCTGGTCGGCTGGTTTGCCCCGAGTTCTTAATCTTTGATGAGGCAATCCAATCTTCGGCTGAAAACCCACGGCCGTACAAGTTATAGTCATGCGGCTCCCAATCCTCCTGACTCCACGTGGGTATCCGCTGCACGAAAGTAGGTACAGACGAAAATGTATGGCAATAGCTTTGCACAATTCATGCGAATATGTATGCGGCAGCATCCCCACATCAGTTGTCAGACTCGAGAAGCCGGACGTGCGAAGCCGTTCTGGGAAACAACGTACGCTCGTACTGCAAAAGGATGAGCCAGACAGAGACCAATGAGCTTTCCTCGGAGTCACAGGCTGAATCATTTCCGGTCTTCTAAAGCTTGTGATATGAGCACATAACCGCGCTAATAACAAGTAATAGGGATATATACCTACCTACACTACTAACTACTACCTGCCGACAGGCTCACGGCAAAGACGGGAAAGATGTTGTCATTTTTACAAAAATTCATAGAACAGAAGGACAAAATGGATACTATGGATCAATTTTGAACAGGATTAAATATGACCGGTAATTTTCATGAATATGCTGATGCATAATCTGCTGATGCATAATGTGTTCTAATATTTTCTATCAAGCAAAAAGGCAAGGGATTAATCCCCCTACTCTATGCGATGTCTCTCCCAGACAAGAGACAAAACAGTGAATCGTTTAGTGCCAGTCGTAAAAAAAATGTTAGGTATATTGAAAGCAGTAGCATTGCTAGCATGAATGGCTCCCCTGTGGTGAATTACGAAGCGTATTGCGATATTATTTCGAATGCCGTTCGACCATTATTGAAAACTTAATCAAAACTGTATCCAAGTTCCTGATGAGAGTTGAGTGGGAATTAATATACATAGTTTACAAAGCCATCCAGCACGTATTTGATTATATCATGTTACGGTAGAGTATGAGTTTATCCTGTCTGGCGCGTAGTTATCATAAGACTTACGTCACGTCTCGTGATTCTGGCTAGAGCTAGATCTCGATGTCGTTAACCGAGGAATTCGTCGTTATCGCATCGTAGTCTTATAGCCCAGAACGCCACCCTGACACCTTACAGAGATGCAGTATCTTGAGAGCGAGACAACGCCGGTGGGGAATTACCGGGGGGGATATGTACGTTACGGTTTTAACTTCGACTAGAATACTGAGATCCACCCAGAAAAAAATTTCGGAGAAGGCGTTGCGATGATCAAGATAATGATGAGTACTCTGCAACAGCGAACTACTCTGAACATCAGTCTTCAAAGTACAATCCTCTTGAAAATGAGCTCTTGCCAATATAATATAGCAAGAGATGTCCGGAGGATGTCTGGAATTCACGGAGGGACGTCGTTAGGACATCTCGGGGCGCGGTCGGAATTCCGAATATCGAAAGCACCGAAAGCGTACGTAAAATACCGAATTTTTGTGTTACGATTGCTTAATTTACCAAAATTTGAAAATCCCAACATTTAATATAACACATCCGTAGAATACCGCACAGCATAAAACCGAATAGATAAACGTCCGAAAGAAGACTAAACCAACTGACATAATACCGACAGAAAAAAAAAAAAAACTTTTCAACAAATCGACTTCAAATAATCCGAAAGCTCAAAGGTTCCAAACGTGTCAAACTTGCGGTTCGTAAAATTGACTGTTCGGTGTATTTATCTGTCGTTTGCGTACTCTTTCGGTGGAATACCATGTACCTATGTCAAATGAATTTCGGTACTACTTGTATTCGGTAATTAGACTATTCTACGATTCTGCCTGTCGGGTATTTGACCGTTCGTTATAGTACAAAGTATGAACATTTGAGTTCGGTATTTTGAGAATCGGTATTTTATGCTTTCGGCGCTTTCAATTTTCGGAATTCAACCCGGCCCCGACAACTCAATGTCTTAGGGATATCTCGCGTACATTCTGTATTGTATGTGTAGAGATGTCTCCAGAAAGTTTTGCTTCCTGTCCCCACCTCTAGTATCTATTCTTCTTTAATCTTCATTAGTCACTGAAGGTCTTAAAATTAAAACTAGACATGACATTACAAAAAATCTGGGATCGAATCGGGGATCCGAAGAGTATGAATGTTCTAACGACCAAAACAGGTGATGAAAATTCCAGTTTATATTGTCGTATTCAATCTGTGTACATTCACTAATTGTAAGCCACTAAGGTTTCCGAAATACGTGCGTTGATCCTCAAAAGCCATGATTTTCGTAAGCTCGGCAGATAATTTGGGTGTTAGAAAAAACAGGCACTCATATTTTTGTAAGTGAGATACTTTTATCTAACGAGCATGGATCCTTTCACAGAGTGACGCACAGAGTGAGGAGTACGTCGGAGGGTGAGGATCAGAGTTGGTGCTTTCAGTTCTGCGTGCGGATTGGGGTTTCCCAAGCCTGTGCGGTGTCGCGAGTCGGCTGTAGAACCTCTTTTGCATTTCGGACTTTCGTCGGCGTTGAATTTTGGGCATATAAATGCGGCCAAACGAAGCTAAGTCTTAGATTCGCTACCCGACCCTCAAAAGCGAAGCCGTTTGCTTCTCTCTTGGCAAAAGATCAGCCCTTGCATGTTTAATGAAAACTGGAAAGGTATCTATGAAAGTGAATCAGGCAAAAGTTACAGCAGTGTGCTTGTTTTCATGTGGTACATGAATATCAATCACGAGAAGTTTGAGTCGTCGCCAAATCCTAGAAACAAACTTAACTCACGGGGCGGGTACCACCTTTCACGGAGGTAAATGTTCGTCAAAACTTAGTTCAAGTCCCAGATGGAATACTTGCCTGATGGAAGACCTGAAACTTCATGGCGGATCCCAAAATTACGGATTGTAACAAAGCCGGGCGTCAATCTATCCGGATATATTCTACATCCGTCGGGGTAGTATGTACGCGAATACACAGAAATTACCTGCTTTCCATCAGTGATCAACGAGCTGAAACTGCTCACGATTACTTCCATTCATTCACCGATTCACCGAAACGTTGATGAACAATAATCCAATTGAAGACTTCGCCTTATGAACTGGTCCAACCCACTTCAACAAAATTATGATGATGGAGTTCAACCGTTTGAAAAAAGCAATTGGTCCTGTAACGAATTTTTACTTCAGTTACGATTTCTCAAACAAATAATGATCTCAAGGAAAGGGGTGCGGAGGGCAAATAACTCTTCTTAAATCACAAGCTCAAGGCAACTCACTATTTATTCTGTATCAACGATTATGATGCAATTTATCAAAAGAAATGCCAAAAGAAAAGATAATATAATGAGTAAAACAGGGCATAGGCCGAAAATATGAGATATCAAAAGGTGATGCAATGTATAAATAAAATCAAGGTGTATAAACGCTTCCGAAAATGTGCATTAAAAATATATGTAAGGACGAAACAACATAAAGTAACAATACGAAACGTCACAAGGGATCCCGGGTCTTCAGCACCGCCCTTCTTCCTTCTTTCTCCGGTTTTCCGTTCTTCCTTCTTTTTCTTCCTTTCCCTTCCTCTCTGCTTTTCCGCTCTCCTTTCTCAGCTTCTCTTCATTCTTTTTACGGGGTGCCTGCGCGGCCGAAGATGTCCATGTGATGTGAAATCCAGGGAATAAGCGATATGCGTGGGATTTAATATGAGTGTGATCTGCCTTCATGTGACGCCACAGACCGACTGCCTGACCGACTGAACTGAGTGAACTCTGTCCCACATGTACGCGCGGATTATCCGCCAGGTGTGCGTGTCTTCACTAACGTGACGTTCCATATATGTGCCTGCGTTTACGTGAATATGTCATATTCCTCTTAGTCTCTCAATAATGAAACTGCAATATAGGAGAATATTCAAAGGAGTGGGTCTCGTTATATTCACTGATCTATAGAAAATGAAAACGCGTAATATCGTGGTGGAAAAAATCCGTTAAGTTGAGTCTGTTTGTGAGTGTATCTGTGGGTGATAAGCGTGCAAATTATACAGAGTGTATAACTGTAATATTTCATAGAATTATAAACGGGACGTAAAATCTTGCTAGAGAGCCATTGGTCCATGGGGTCGCAATTGGTACATATGACCTATACAGCTAGATTTTTTCTCACTACTCAGCTCGCTCAAAAAGATGAAATAAAATCGAAGAATCTTTTTCTTCACAAATGATAAGGGAATATTGCTGATTTGGAAAAGAGACAATTCCAAACTTTAGATTGACATAGCGGATTTGAGTTGACTAAATTCATGTTCGAATAAAAGGTGTACCGGAAATCGATGGACTTATTTTATGGGCTTTAGATGGGTTTAATCCCAAAATTCTTAGCAGGACTTATTCAGCTCAGTTCGGACCGACTTTGGCTATTGTCAATGGCGGATATCGCGGGGGTAAGTTCCGGTCAGGTTAACTCACGAGTGGAGGGATCGGCGAGGAGAAGAGTAGGTGCGGCTGATCGTTGGATACTGAAAGTTTTTCGATCTATTGAAGGAATATCGTCTATCTTCAGCCTCGTCCGTTGGTGCCAAGGGATGGTAGTGAGCCGACCATGCCTCGATAGCCTCTCGGACCTTCGCATCTCTAGATTTCTCATTTCTGTATCGGAGAAGAATATTACACCCAGAACGCCTCAACAAACACTTGTATAATTCAGAAATGACTGACCACGTGAATGCATTTCTACCATCCCTAAACATTTTCGGATTATTGTACTATAAAATCGGATTACGGAAGACTGTACTGGCTAGAATACGCTGAATACCGTAGCACTTATTTTCGCATTATATTGATCGGATCAGAGATGGTGATGGAGTCTCAGACTGGCCGATTCCTCATCTAATGGTCCATTAATTTTGTTGAATTTTTTTATTAACGATAATCTCTCCCACCAAATTTACCTGAAAGAATGACAAATGCTGGTTTTCGGAATAAATTGGTGATATTTCAATCAAGCCTGATCGGTTAAACTCAGGAATAATATAATCCCTCCGGTGAGATGCGATTTATAAATAAATCACCTCGTCCGAATTGTTCATTCATATCCGAGGTATATCCGTAGTAAGTGAGGGTTGAAAATTGATCGCAATTACGAAGGGATTTTTTTATTATGCAACCCTGAACGGCCGCACCGGGCCACGAAGGGTCTTCAAGAGTTTTAACCCCGATATCAGATCCGGAGGCCGTTTCAACCCTCCGAATTTCAACTTATTGCGGTTTGTCCCACGAATTGACGGGCGTTTCGAATTTCGACGCAGCTTATTATAACTTTTCGGAAAGCTTCTTTATCAGCGTTTTTCTCGTCCTCTGTGCCTATTTTCCGACGACTTTCGCCTTGCTAGGTGACGATGTCACGAATGCTCGTACCAGGCTCGAGAACCTTCACCTTGTAGCGTGCCGCTTTTGTGTTCCGTTGCACACCGTCAAATTTATTGCTCATTCTACCTATTTTTATTTTTTTTTTTTGTAAGAATTTCTGTTCTAAATAAAATGAAATGAATCTAACCCATTATATGCAAAGAAAAGAATAATAATTTAATTATCGTCTGTGGCTTTATCACTCGGCATGTTTATCAACTTTTTGAAGAGATCGATTGGGTCGGGTCAGGTTTCCATGTATAAAAAAGCTTCCCGAAAAAAGTTTCCTGACTCGACCCGATCGATCTCTTCAAAAAGATGATAAAAGAATAATGATTTCTTGTTTACTATAAAATTTTTCTTTTCGAAAATAAAATTTCAAATATAAGAACTTGTATATGGGGCATTCCATGCCAAATCAACCTGCCGATGACCCTCGACCTCTCAGATCTGGTCCGTGATTTTTGGTATCATTCTTCCGAGTCTAAATAGCAACGAGAATTTTTTTCCAGATTTATCAGAATAAATTTGTGCGCGTGGCGAATTTTCAAAGTTTTTTTTCAACACCTCGATGGCCTTAACCGAAAAATCTGAAAAAATTCTCAAAAAGTCTCTGTCAAAAATGAAATTTTGTTTTGCCTATGCAACATTATGTCCAGACTTTTCCTTCGACCTGATTTTTAGATTGTTCGATTGAAAAATTCGAAAAAATATACCTAAGTGGAGATCAATACACCGTGGACTGCTACTTGAATATTTTAAGCGATAGCGAGGGATTTTTTGAATTTTTTCCCCCCAAGGAGTCCAATTCAATTGATCTCCACTTATATTTTTTCAAATTTTTCAATCGAAAAATCTAAAAATCAGGTCGAAGTAAAAGTCTGGACATAATGTTATACGGGTCAAAAAATTTCATTTTTTACAGAGACTTTTTGAGAATTTTTTCAGATTTTTCGGCTATGGCCATCGAGGTGGTGAAAAAAAAACTTAGAAAATTCACCACGCGCGCTCAAATTTATTTTGAAAAATCTGGAAAAAATTCTAGTTGCTATTGAGAGTCAGAAGAATTACACGAAAAATCACGAACCAGACCTGAGAGGTCGAGGGTCACCGGCAGGTCGATTTGACATGGAATGCCCCATATGGAAAAACGTGTAAATAGAAAGTTGTACATTTATTCCTAGCAAAATTGAATAACAATGTAAAAAAAAACCTACTCTTCAACAATGTATCGTAAAAAAAAATATAATCACGCATTCATCAAGAGAATCGGTAGAGTCTCGAGCCAAGTACATTAAAAAAAAAATTTTTACGCGCGAGAGACTCAACGGCTCTATATACCCGAGCGAACTCTGTTTCGGCCAAACGGCAATTTTCAAGTCGTGTTTATTCCGTCTTCGTGACAAATATCGCTTTTCGCATTCAAGGTTTTGAATCTGGGTGCGAAAAGCTCTCATTTAAGCCCAATTTGAACGTAATCAGTTATCTGAGAGCTTAGATATGATCAATTATAGATTTCTGATACCCCGTTTCATCGCCTATTTCGTTTCCTCCGTCATACGTCGTTTCCAAATTCTGAATACCTAATACTATAGAAAGTCGTTCGAGTGATGGGGAAGTTACATGGTGCTGAAATATTACAGAGTTTCCGATCTATCTAGTATCATACATGCAAACAGACGAAACAACATTGTCTATGGCCGTCAAGTTACCGACCGTGCTGTCGTCCCATGTCGGCTGCTAGTGCGGCTGCGAGTTTTTATTACGAATTTGCGTATGTTAACTATTGTTACCGCTGGACATATTATAATAATGTGACGTTATTTACGACTTATTTATGATGGGATAAGAAACAACGAAATTTATGATTCTCCACTGAATCGAATATATGATTTCTACGAGAATGAGATAAGTCATTGAAATTTGGGAATACATAACCTATGGGATTGATCGTGCTACATCGTAATTGAATTGAAATAATACTCTAAGATGTTGAACGTTCGCATCGTGCTCTGTCTTGTGTAAAAATATTAATTCGGGTGCGATGTATTGATATTCGACGAGTCCTAAGGAATAACCGGAATAACAGACGTATATCTCGGCGGACAGTCTAGAGCAGACGTAACTCGGAATACGCTTCGAGGCGATTATAGAGCTCCGTACACATTTCCTACCCGGTTTCAGGAGTTACGTTTCGGTTCTAAACTGTCCACCGAAGACGTCTGTTTCCGCAGAAGTTATTGATATGAGCGATCATTCAATTGTTTTGGTTATATTTTCCCACGCCTAGTTCTAGCTCCACAGAGAAAATGTGTACGCTGCAGTATGCTCCGGAGGTTTTCTTCGATGACTTAGCTTTGAATTTTCACGTTGCGGAGTAGCTCTTGGAGCACTCGAGTAACACGACGTCAAATCATCGGATTCTGACGATAAGAATACCTTGATGAACCGGAGCGAACGGACGAATCTTGCCATGCAATCTAATAACAGAAGTACTATCTCGGAAGACTTTATTGAGTGTTTATCGACAGTTATTAATTGATTTTGATATATTTCCATACGGTTATTATTTTTGTAGGAAATCATAAAAACATTATACTGGAGCATGGGAGGATACGGATTTCCACTTATGCTGAAGTTCATTGGCGGACAATTTGGAAAGTATTCATCCGGCCAACGTATTCCCTTGAGGGGAGACTTCGCTGAAATTTTGTGAATCGCTATCAGATGTCAAATAAAAATTTTTTTCCAACAGTTCCTGAGTAATGGTAGTATAGACCGTGAAAAAAAATGTTCAGCCTTCTCCGATGAAGGTGTAAGCGCAAGAAACCTTGCGCAGAAGATTTTGCCCACCGCCGCCAAAATTCCTTGCTTCGACACTCTCACTGCAGGAGGGTTACAGTTTTTTCCCGCACCCCGCATACCGTATACAAAAGTACTGGACGGACTTTTTATACACCTCTTTTCAATATTTCAAGAATTAAAAAATCTATTTTTGCCCAAAATCTGATCATAGTCTCCCCTCAAAAACGGGAACCTTCAGTTTTACCCGAGGTTTTACCCGAGGTTTTACCTCAATTATTATCGCATTCTCAGTACATGTTTTATATAGTACACCCAAAATCAAACACTGATACAAGTATACGTTATAATACGATACGATACAACGTTATTATAGTAAAGTACAGCGCTTGTGTTTCGGTAGAATGGTTCTACGTACTAAATGATATTCATAGAAATGAATGTGAAAATATTGAAACAAAATTGGTGTGGCTAGCGAGGAACATTAAAAATCCTATCGAGTGATCGTAGCGTACGAGACCAATAACAGTTAGTGAATCGAAATTCCGCAAAAAGTAGTGATATCCCCCTAAAAAGCACCTCTGGTGCAAAAAGCTTTCGCCAAGTACATTAATGTGATCTATCTACAAAAAATCTATGAAGAAAAATTTGCCTTCAACAAAAAAAATTTCTTCAAAAATACCTACGAACAAAAATTCGACTTCAACAAAACTCGACCTTCAAAAATGTTTTCTAAAAAAAGAATTGATATCAGATACAACTGCCAAGCACAACACATGAAAATTAAATTAGAGTAAACGGCATTGTGCTCGTTCGCTCGCTACGCTCGCTCACTCGGTTGGTTTCTCATAATGATTGTGAAACGAAATTGGAGAAAAAAAAATTGGAGAAAAAAGTTTGGGGAGTGGTACTTGGCGGGCCATCATAGCAATGTATAAAAATGGCACATGGGGACCTGAATGAATACTCCTGCATTTACCCACACCCGGCCCGCCAAGTACCACTCCCCAAACTTTTCTCCCCAATTTTTTTTTCTCCAATTTCGTTTCACAATCATTATGAGAAACCAACCGAGTGAGCGAGCGTAGCGAGCGAACGAGCACAATGCCGTTAACTCTAATTTAATTTTCATGTGTTGTGCTTGGCAGTTGTATCTGATATCAATTCTTTTTTTAGAAAACATTTTTGAAGGTCGAGTTTTGTTGAAGTCGAATTTTTGTTCGTAGGTATTTTTGAAGAAATTTTTTTTGTTGAATTCATTCATTCTTTCACACAACAATTGTGAACATAAAAATAAATATTGGGTTATCAAGCACAGTTATAAATGTAAAATTTTCAAGTTTGTCGAAGAATTAATTGTAAATCAGTATTTCTTTGTTGATAGAGATGTTTTGTATAATTTTATTCGTTTAAAATGATCTCCGGGAAGTATGTCATGTAATTATCTGTTTCAATTTCCTTTTCCTAGAATCGTGAAAACTTATCTCACAACACTTTGAAGATTTTCTCTCATCAAGAATCAGCCGAATGTTGCCTTTTGAGATAAGACAAAACGTGCTCATCACGTGCCGTAGGAATTCTTCACCTCCTCCGTCGAATTATTGTTTCTTCTATGATGATCTTTATGAGTTACTTTTAGCTTTTTATTATACATTACAGATGTTGATTTCAAGTTCCAGGTCTTCGGATGGCTTGAGATTTATTGGATCATGTTTTGATGAGGTTACACTAAAAATTTTGTGGTGTGATTTAATAAGTGTTCTCTCGACGTTTTAAATGATTGATTTGGTGAGAATTCTCTCAATACTTTTAGATTACTGATTTCGTGAGTTTTCTCTTCACATTATTCGAAGCCAATATGGGCTTATAGTTAGATAATACTTTCAAAATTTTCCAATTACGTCATGATTCTTGTCAGATTTGATTTCACACGTCGGCTCTGTATAATGGTCTTCCTAACAATAAGAGAGAGGGAGATAGCCTTTCGCTTGTTTCCGGCCTCGCAGGCATTGACTACGTTGATCACTCTCCGTCTCGGTCTTAGTTACACTAGTCACTATTTATATTGGCGGGATATTCAAACTGTGTTTATCGTCACAACACGGTCCTCCCCACCTGGCCTCCTATTGCTCAGCCGATCACGAGGATTCCAATCGATGATTCGTAGATATCGACGGTTTCTGAGGAAACAGACGTAACTCAGCGGGCAGTCTAGAACGAACGTAACTCGCTGGGCCGGCTAGGACGGACGTAACTCGCCATGCAGGATAGAACAGACGTAACTCAGGAAATACCAAAAGAATTACAATATAATTTTCTGAGTTACGTCTGTTTTGTCCTGCACGGCGAGTTACGTCCGTTCTAGACTGCCCGCTGAGTTACGTCTGTTTCCTTAGGACCCGTAGATATGTACAGAGTGAGTTTTCTCAAATATCAGGTGAGGAAGGAGCTAAAGCTCCACCTCGAGTTTTATTCATACTCATTTGCGTCAAAATAATAGTGTGTGGTTGTCGATTAGTTATTTTGATCACCTTAAAATCTACCTACGTTCACGTCTCTAGCACACGTACAAAATACAGTGGCTTGAGGCTTTTCCCTCATCTAATACCGCAGTAGACTCAGCCTGTATGTTATCAACGGGATAGCTACCATGTCAGCTTTCTGAACTTGCAGATAAAAGTGACGCCAAAAAACTCAATTTCATGCTTTTTTTTAAACTTTGAAAAACCCGTTGATAATTCATCATACTATTCAAGCATTAGATTAATTGATCCAATTTGGACAAGAACGTCGCTATTTTGAAATTGGTTGCCAAGGTGGTTTGGCTCTGCTTATTGTTAGAATGATTGTTGCTCAGCTTTCACTCGCCATTATACTTATTGAGATTCATCTATTTGCACGCTTTGCAATTTGATACCGATATTTGTATGTTCTGTGGTTCTACCCGGTGTCTGTGGTGCAGAGCAATAATTTCAATGCCAAAGTCAAGATAGAAAATATAACAGAAATAAAAAAAGGAGAACAATAGTGTATAGGTACTGTAGAGGTAATAAAATTGAATCCCCGGTTCTCCTAGTCCTTAACTTCCGGCAAGGTCAATCGTGCGCGTCACCTTTGGCTAAGGGTTGATCTTAGTCAGTATGCCTATGCGGTATTTTCCACGTCAAGTTGAACAAGAAACCAAGATTTTTTCCTGACTATTTTTTATATTTTTGCTCTTTTACCCAATTAATTAAAGTTCGTATTGAGAGCATAAACTGCGAATTTTTTCAGATTTTTCTGACCAAACCTTTTCTCATTACACCTGGCTAAATAACCAGCTTTCAATGGTTTTTCGATTTCTGAAGTTGACATAGCGTAAAATCCAGAAAAAACATTTGAAGTTGATTATTTGACCAGATGTAGTGAGAAAATGCTTGGTCAGAAAAATCTGAATGAAGTCAGAGTTCATCCTCTCAACGTGTACTTCGACTGTGTAGGAGGGCAAACAGATCAAAAGTGGTCGGGGAAATCGACCGTTCGATTTGACGTGGTATCTTCCCTATATACACCAGGTACACCATCTAGGTAGCAGCATCCCCGAAGTTCGATGGAGTTGGTGGTCCATGCGACGGTTGGACTGAAGGATGAGGAAGCTGGCGTCACGTAGCGAGGGAAGAAATGAGAGAGGGAAAGAGGAAGATGAGAGGAAGGATTACCGCTAAAAGCGTACAAATCCGCGAGAAGCCCGTGGGTGAACGGGGCTGCGCCGTGATGGAATGGGGTTGAAAGGGGCCTACGAGCTTCGGGGTCGGGGTGGAACGGGTCGCGTCGCAGCCTGGGCCGGATTTTGGCGACAACGTTCTTGTAACACTGGGATAACACCGATACCCATCAATAATCCCCCTATATCTTGAGATCAGTGACCTGCTTACTCAATATTTAATAACAACACGAGGCTATAATATACTAGCTTTTATTGAAATAGTTTGTCATCGCTTAATTTTGTATAATTCGTTCTACTGTAAATACTAATTTTACGATAACTAAGATAACTTTGAAGCGTTACATTTCAGATAATCGTTTGCATGCAGATTTTTACATGGCTCACAAACTCCGAAATTTGAAAAAATTATACTGAATTCGCTACAGGATGACAAAAGAAACAGGTGCAGCTGACCAATTTCCAGAGACATGCACCATATACACGTTGAACCCAATATTATCTCATAAGAGGAGATTTTTGCTTCAGAGAACACTTTTCATTCATAACTTGCCTGTACGAGACAATTAAAGTTGAAACGCTTTTAGCACTTTCCGCACGCCGTGCGTAAAGTTCGATTTTACGCACGCAAGCGTGCGTGTAATCGGACTTTACGTGCGTTTGTGATGAAAAATTTTGTTCGATACATGTGCGAAAATTGTTTTTCGCACTTGTATCGAAATATACTATTCTCTATCATCAACACTAACAGTGCTAAAAGCTGGTTTGAAAAACCGCCTTCGGTTACCCTAAGGTCATATTATCATGTTTAAGTACGATATTCTTCTATCGTAGCATTTACATTCAAGGGATTCGTTGTAAGAAAAGGTCATGCTTAGTTCTCTGACCATCCTATACATAAATTTTGCACCGACACTAGTTCCGCTCATTTCATCTAGTCTCAATCAAATTTAACATCTGTCACCTTCATCTGTCACTTTCAAATATCTAGTTTCATCGAAATTTGACGTCTGTTTCATTTTTATAATGTATATTCGTCACATGTGACACCTAACCCCCCTCCCCCGCCCCCTCCTCACCAAGTGTAACGGTTTTCGTGACGCTTTCGGCGTGACGTCACATGTAATACATAACCCCCCCCCCCTCCTCCGAGCGTAACGGTTTTCGTGACGCTTTCGGCGTGACGTCACATGTAACACGTAACCCCCCACCGCCGCCGCCCCCTCCCCGCCGTGCATAACGGTTTTCGTGACGCTTTCGGCGTGATTTCACATGTAACGCGTAACAACCCCCACCACCGCCAACCCTCAGTAAGGAAGGTTTTTCAAACCTTCAACAATTTATTCTTGAATGTGAACAAACCCTGAGCTGCACCGCACCAAATGTCAAAAGAATGTATATTCTTCAAAGAGTGGAAGAATTAGAAAATTACCGTCCGCTTAGAACCTCCAACTTCCACCGTTTGGAACTTCCACGGAGGTTTTGGAGGGTCTCGAGAGATTCATTTAACGCCTAAAACGTGCAGATACCGGACAAAATGTAGAATTTTCGACTGAAATGAGGATCTTATGAGAACCTTACTAAACCCTCGCCACACCCAGCCGCATGTGGTGATCTATGATTCCGATGGACTTCGAGGACTGCGAGTTTTCTATACACAAGCGTCACGAGTGACAAAAAAACCGACTTCAAAACCAAACTACTCAACCGATTTTGATGAAATTTATATATGGGACCAATCTGAAAGTATACCCTTTCGAATAAAAAGAGAATTTTCCAAATCGGTTCATAAATAACGGAGTTCTGAGGTAACAAAAAAAAAAAAAACAATACAACCGAATTGAGAACCTCCTCCTTTTTTGGAGTCGGTTAAATAGGCGCTAAATCATGAAATCAGAGGACTTGGAGGCCCTGAATGGGAGCTCGAGTTCGAAAACTTGAAAAGAGTCTTAAAATGGATGCTAATTTTTTAATTGTGGAGGACTTGGAGGTGCAAAATAGGAGTTTGAGGTTCAAATGGGGTCTAAGCAGGGGCGGCGGAACGTAATTTTTCGAGGTGTGGAACTTTGATTTTATTTTCTGGGGGGGGGGGGGTATAGGACAGTAAGTAGAAATGCACATTCATTGTCAGGATGACCCGAGTATTCTCGTGAATAAGATTTGATTCTAAAACTATTTGTCCAGCAAATCATCTTAGATTTTCAGAATACGAACCAAAATTTCAAAATCTTCCAAATTTAAAGTGTGGAAATGCACACCTGCGAAATCTTGAGGTGTGGAGTGCTATGCTCCACACCCTCCATAGTAGTTTCACCGCGCCTGGGTCTAAGGAGGTTGAGTTCGATGCTGGGAGTATTAAACTGGGCGCTAAATTTCGATTCGGGAATGAATTTTCAATACCACTCTTAAAAAGTCAGAAACGGTCAATTCCTCAATGAGATACCGGCTTTTGGGAAACGGGTTTTCAAAAAGGCTCTGGACAACGAAGAAAACAGATGACGTATGATCCTCCCTATGTCAGATTGGATGTTTTTATTTTTTCACTTCACTCTACCGGATTGAAAATTATATCTTATGAAGTTTTTATTTCAAATACTGACATTAGTATTGAGTATTATTGAATTCGTCTTTTTTTTCCAAACTGAAATGGAAAAAAATTGTTATTTGGATTTCACTCATTTTAACAATTTTAAAACTTGTTTTTTAAATCCGTGTATCTTACCGCCTAATAAAAGATTTCCATATTTTCAAAAATAAAATTGATGTTTCGCATTTTCCTACTTTCCAACACAACAAATTCAGAAAGGTCGACCGACCTATTTAGATTTCAATTGCGGTTTAAAATAGCATGCTTCTTTTTGGGCTACTATGTATATCCCGCATAATAACTATCATATCGATAATCATGCATGATGAGGCGGATCAATAATGACGATCGAACAATCTTCACACATGGGGATTGATTATTACACTATTTCTATCTCTTTTAACAGCGTTTGTGACAATTTTTCGTAGACGTCGTTTACGATCGGCATTATGTATGGAACACGAAGACATTTCGAGATCTGCTGCCGAATGCAGCTGCGTTTGCAATGCAGACAAACTATTTTAATCCTGCAGGGTGGATCAGACGTAGGATTTCAGTTGTAAAACCCCTTGTAGATAATGGAATGGGCGGTGGGAAGCTGTAGCTCTGTAACAGCGAAGTGAATTTTATTTTTATTTTTTTGTCTCTTTTCGCGAATCAAAAAGAGTATGATCACTCGGTGATGTTCTCTGATGAGCGGTATCCGTTTCCGCCACGTCGAACAAAGCTCAGTTTCTAACCGGAACCGAGGCAACGTCGTTACCGAGGCAGAAACTCTTTAACTCGTAGGTATCCAACTCCCCTCTCCCCCTGTCGTCAAGTATCGCATTGCTAGGATACGATACGATAGCCAGCTTCAGCTTCAAGGTATTGAGAGTGTTTTCCCAATTACTTCTGGAATAACTGAATGACGGAAATTTCACGTAGGTACCTATGCATTTTTTTTCTCTACAGACAGATTGTCAGAAACACTCGGTGACTTGATGGTACGCCCCTGACTGAAATTGGTTATGATGGTAAAGATAGCTTGCAGTGATAATGATAATGGTATACGAAATTTAACATCCGCTTAGAACCTCTAACTTACACAGTTCGGAACTCCCACGGAGGTTTTGGAGGGTCTCGAGAGGTTAATTTCGTATAGAAAATCAAACCCTTTTTAACGCCTAAAACGTGCAGATACCGGAAAAAATGTAGAATTTTAGGCTGAAATGAGGATCTTACGAGAACCTCACGAAACTCTCGCTGCACCCAGCTGCTTGTGGTGATTAATGATTCCGGTGGACTTCGAGGTTCAAAATAGGAGCTCGAAGGTGGGCCGGACGTCATAAGTATTAAAATAGGCGCTAAATCATGAAACCAGAGGACTCAGAAATATTAACCCTTATTGGGTTGTAGAAATCCGTCCGTCAAAATCATTTTCAATAAATACCCGCAACGTGGAACCCTGTGTGCGGCCCTCCTCCTTTCTCATCCGGGCTTGGGAACGGCAACATCGAAGTTACTTACAGGCAGAAGTCGGCAAAAAAATAATTTTTAATTTTCCATTCATTCATTATCTCAAAAATTGAAACTTACCGACCACGTAAATAATAATTTACAAATAAATTTTAATTACTTCAAGCATAATTTGTGATTATTAGGAAATCATAATTTCTCAAAATATTCTGACAATCGTTAACAAACGATCAATACTTCAAAAATATAATACTGTTAGGTGAGAGAACTGATACAGAAATACAGGACTCTAACTCTATAACACGTCTATCCGGTACGACAGTCCGAAGCCAACTGTCCTAATCTCTGCTGTCTGCAATGAGGTAAACAAAGGGCTCCGTACAGCGGTAACAACACTGCCAGCACCGGGACTATGTTTCTCTCCTAACACGGCCTCTCCTGACACTGCGGCGTCCACGACCGCTTTTTCAAATATGATCCTGAGAGGTCAGTTATGGAAGACGTCACAGGTGACCCTCAGAAGCTGCCACTTGCAGTGTGTATCTCAAGTCCCGACTGAATGATTTGAGACGAATATCCCCGAAACGCCAGCGAACCTTTCCAGCGATCACGGCAGCAATCCGGAATCAGCGAATCTGCTGGTAGTTGACAGATCAACTGGAGACTGTTATCTGCATACCAGATGGCCTAGAACTCAAAAGCCACAAAGTTGCCTCGGAGTCCGCAACCTGGAGACTAACATCGGTTAGCTGGATGACTTTGCGAAGATCATCTGCGAATTAGATGATCCCAAACCCTTCAACCGCGTACAGGACGACCTGGTGGCCATCAACCACGAGCCACCTGCGAATCAAACGACATGGAGACCGTCATCCCGCTAACATACGTAACAAGATCTATTTGGTCGTTAACAACTTTCCTGTTAAAGGAAACGGCATCTTGAGTTCAGGACCTTTTTTCCACGTTCGTAATAACAACAGTACAAATGCAAGCAGAAGTAGTGCTCTATTTAGCGAAACGATTCAACAATATTCGGATTGATATTCTGGATGAGATGATCACATTTATCAATTTCGTCAGTTCATATTTCATGATAACTGATTTTCAGACTCCCAAATCTATTAGGTGCGTGAATTCTTTGAATTTCTGTTGATGATTTGATTTTTAGTGTCAAGAATCTAGCTGAAATTCCAAGCCCTTCCTGAATTTGCAGGATTTTCAATAATCTGTGTCAGAGCCTCAAGATCAGCCTGCTTAGAGAATCAGCGTTGAGTCAAAAAGCAAGGTTCACGTGTCTCATACAACAAATTTGATTGAACAATTTATGAGATGAATCTTTGACACACGACTCATGCATAAACCCATCAGCCGATTGAGAGCCCTTTGACACGTTTGACGGCGATCACAACCAAGATCACGATTTTTTCTCATCGCAGCGTACTGGATAACTTGATTTTAGCGCTAATGGTATTTTCCACAGTATGGTTCCAATTGCTTCTTAGATCCCAAAAATATGCACTTTGGTTTTGTTTTTGTTTTCAACGTTGTGTCTATCCAATCGGAGTGAACGCGAATTAGCGATCACAATTCATCTCAAATCGAGGGGACGCCCACCGAAGAGTCGACATGAGTAAACGTGAAAGGCTCATTCCCATGATTAGAAATCAAAAGCGTGATCCCTGTAAAACCATAACAACAACGATACATAGTTTACCCAGCGCGACAGATCTCAGCACATGTTTCAAAATTCCCAAGTAAAACTGAAACACAGGTGAAGCATCCGAAATTTCAAGTATTCTGATCAGTGATTAACCAACAAAATTGCACCTTGTGCACAACCCTCCTTCAACCAAACAGATGTAACTTTCAATACAATACTTCTGTATGAATGTACAACGAAAACGTGATTATTCCTTTCGAAGCCAATCCAGAAACCAAAAACTTTGGCAAAAACATCATATCAGGTCCGGTCAGAATCACTGAAGCTACACCGATCAAAGCCAGTAACGAAAAGCCAGGCGAGAGTGCAATTTCGGCGAAATCCCTAGTCACGAACCGCCACGAACTCGCATACGTGACAACCATTAACACCAAACGAACATCTGTTGAGACAAAGAGACCAGCGATGACTTCAGCAGGCGTCGACGAATTCAAGGACAAACATCACATATCCAATCACGAAGTCCTATATTCATAATTGACACAAGAAAAATTGACACGCAGGACGATCCTCTAGCAACGGCTCCTGGTCATGACTTTCAACGCCTAGTAACCTAAAGAAAAATCTTAAGATTCAAATGCTACAACAGAGAGGGTGCAACCTGATCTAGGCTGCCCATGATGAGCCAGCCCTTGAACCTTTCGTCTTTCTGTGCCCAAACAGATATTATTCAATTCGATTTTCAGGATATTTACATTTTACAATAAACTTTCTCTTTTCGTTGGAGACAAAGAAACAAGAAGTCGAAAAGAAGAAGTTGTAGACCTAGCAGCTGGACGCACTAATTCCATCTACCTGGCGACAAACTAGATCATACACATTTAGCAAACCACGTGCACATCTCAAATGTGATGTCTCCACACATCAAGCAATACAGAAAGTCAACAGTACATACGAATGAAATCAAGGGACAAGGAACAAACCCCTTGATCAAGCGAAAATCACACTCTTCATCTGTAGCACGACCGAAATCGCGAATTGTCTGAGCAACGTATGGAAACGAAAAAAAATGAGAGAAAACACCCTGTTCATTTGGACTTTCGAACACCAGCTAGCATCCGAAATCTCACGCGATTGTCTTCACGGAGAAGTACCTTCAAGAAATTTTCCGATACCCAAATTTCTGCAAACCTTTCATATTTTAACGAGAGACGCTTCCGAGTACGATCTTGGAGCGATATTCAGCCAAGGCAAAATAGGAAAAGATCTCCTGTCATATTCGCATCGGAACCTTCAGAGAGAGCAGCGATTAGCTCATTAACCACCTTCAACACTTACATCGACGGCCTTGAAATGCCATTCATGTCAAAAATTCGGCCAACGGTAACATATTGCCATCCCTCAACTGAGCTTACACATGGAGGTACAGAAGTCGTACCAGAATCACTCATTGTTTAAATTCACGGCTTTATATCAAAGCAGACGCTTACAGCGAGCCTGCTGTTCCACCGACAGAGGCCCAAAGTTTGCATGTCTATCCATACCAGCAGAGGCACAAAGTTAGCTTGCTGTTCCACTGACAGAGGCCCCAAGTTTGCATGTCAATCCACAACAGCAGAAGCACACTTTTGTCTTGCTGTTCCGCTGACAGAGGCACAAGGTTTGCATGTCCAGCCTTCTTTCCGTCGTACGGGATTCCACGGGATTTAAACAATTCTGATTATGTGACATAGGCTCGGCCGTTCCTGACCATGATTCATTACTCATCCACAGCACTCAATTTAGTAGGTCTGACAATGAATGAAAATAAAAAAATCATTGAACAATCAGCCGCGCGATACATCGGGCATTGAAGGTTAATCCCACTTCTGATGTTAGGTGAGAGAACTGATACAGAAATACAGGACTCTAACTCTATAACACGTCTATCCGGTACGACAGTCCGAAGCCAACTGTCCTAATCTCTGCTGTCTGCAATGAGGTAAACAAAGGGCTCCGTACAGCGGTAACAACACTGCCAGCACCGGGACTATGTTTCTCTCCTAACATAATTTTTAATTTTCCATTCATTCATTATCTCAAAAATTGAAACTTACCGACCACGTAAATAATAATTTACAAATAAATTTTAATTACTTCAAGCATAATTTGTGATTATTAGGAAATCATAATTTCTCAAAATATTCTGACAATCGTTAACAAACGATCAATACTTCAAAAATATAATACTATATATCGGGTCAATTGACAATGAGTTGGAAATAAATTTCTCATTTTTAGAAAATGGATAATTGGTGACGAATAAAATTCTAATTTTCCGAAAAATGAACAATTAGTGATGAATAAAATGCTAATTTTTCAAAAAATGGATAATTAGTGTCGAATAAAATGCTAATTTTTCAATAAATCAGTAATGTGAAAGTCCAAATTGCTAATTATTCAAGAAATTAGTAATGTGAGAGTCTAAATTGCTCATTTTCGTAAAAATTATCAACTATATTGAAGGATGAACGACCAATTATTCAAAAAATGGTGTATAAATAAAGCGAAAAAAGATAGGGTCGTATAAATAAAATAACAAAGGAATTCCTCGACGATTGTTTTTTTTTCTAAAGATCGTTGTGCTGTATTCATAGTTCCTGGTGTCCAGGTCTATCGCGCCATAGTTTTCGGGGTCCAGGTCTACCGCGGCATACTTACCAGAAGCTATAGCGCGATAGACCTGGACACCGAAAACTATGACGCAATAGACCTGGACACAAGGAACTATGGCGCGAAAGACCTGGATACCGAAAACTATAGTGCGATAGACCTGGACTCCGAAAACTATGTTGCGTTACACCTGGATACCAGGAATTATGAATACAGCACAACGATCTTTAGAAAAAAAATAATCGTGGAGGAATTCTTTTGTTATTTTATTTATACGACCCTGTCTTTTTTCGCTTTATTTATCCACCATTTTTTGAATAATTGGTCGTTCACCCTTCAATATAGTTGATAATTTTTACGAAAATGAGCAATTTAGACTTTCACATTACTAATTTCTTGAATAATTAGCAATTTGGACTTTCACATTACTGATTTCTTGAAAAATTAGAAATTTAGACTTTCGCATTACTGATTTCTGGAATAATTAGCAAATTATTTTTCAATAATTGACCATTCTTAGAACAATTAATAATTCTCTTTCAAGTCAGTGACATTTTTTGAAAAATTGAAAATATACCTAATTGATGAATTTTGTGAAAATGGGAGATTTGACGAAAGAAATTCATCATTCACACTATAATTTTTAATCAAATAATTCAATTCACAGATTTCCAGCATATTATCAACTATCAACGCTGTAAATATTATTATTAAATCATAAAAATTTGTATGCTTTGCCATTATTAATTGGAACAATCTTTTCAATTCGATCAAACAATATTCGCGAGTTCCAAAACAATTGACAATATATGACCAAAATGTCCCTGGAATCATAATTTTTGCCGATTTCTGCTTACAGGCAGGGGTTATAGTCACTGCTCATTTCAAATTAAATCTTGAAAAATGTTTATAGTAAGAACATATGAAAATCAGTGTATAAATATCTACAGCTTTTACCCGTGGGGCAAGAATCTTAGGCATTGAAAATGTTTCTTATCATTTTTAATTCATTTTTATTTTTTTTTTTCACATAAATTTTTGAGTGCGTTCCGCTGAACTTTTATGTTTTTTATGCATTGTGTCTTACGTTCACGTTCCCGAAATCATTTAATTCTTCCAACCTCAGAAATTCTAGGTTTTTTACACTCAAAGTTATTCCCGTCAATAATATCCAATTTGTGTTTGCAATATAATTTGGATCGCTCGGCATCAGTTAACGTTTTTCACGTACTCGCTTCCATTACTCGCGGGATAACTGACCATAATACACATCGGGTTCTCTTGTTTATATTAAAACAAAAAACTTTCAAACCGTACATACCTTCTATATCCAACTCCGGTGACGATTTTACATCTGTTGCTCAAAATGTTAAATTTGCCGATCGGACCCCCATACCCACCACCTACACTTTCTAAATACCCCAAAATAGAAGCATTTTCAATGCTAATAACTATCGATATTCGCTCAATAAAGTCTTCCGAGATAGAACTTTTGTTATAAATTGCATGGCAAGATTCGTCCGTTCCATCGGGTCCACCAAGGTATTTTTAGAACCCGATGATTTCAAGTCGTGTAACTCCAGTTATAGTCTAATGACTGTGCCGCGATGAGAAAATTGAAAGCTACACTTCGAAGCAAACCGCCTGAGCATACCGCAACGTACACATTTTTTCCATAGAGTAGGCGTGCGAAAACTATAACCAAAGCAATTAAACAATTGATCATGTCGTCAAGTCCTGAGGAAATGGACCTATTCGGCGGACAGTCCAGAACTCAAACGTAACTCAGAAAACTGTGTATGAAGTGTTACGGACCTCTATACTCGTTTCTAAGCCTATCCCGAGTTACGTCTGCTCCAGACTGCCTGCTGAGATACCCCTGCTTCCTTAGAACCCGTCGATATATCACTCAATATATCAATAGCTCGTCCACGAAATAGTCTCTCCGGAACTAGACCACTTGGGTATATAGACTCTTCCAGACCCGCGCAATTTTTGTTTGTTTGTAATGTACTTGCCTCGAGACTACCGAGTCCCTTGATATCTAGATAAAACGTGTTATTCTACATTTGTACATTCTATTCTACATTTCAATTCTACATCGTAAGAATTTTCTCACCGAGATAGATACTATCTTGATCTAACTGATTGACTCTGATATTAACCCGTAACTTGATTTTCCCATGAAACTGGCTCGCAATTTCCATATGATGTAGAGCCGAATATACTATAAACTTCAAAGCCCATCTTTCTCGGTAATGATTCTTATATCACATCATGTATCTCAATATCACGTAGTGATAACGAACGGAATGAAATGTCTCCGTCTAGCGGTAAAACCCCCGGGAAAAAAAGTTCATATCTAATCATAACTGATTATAACTAATCATATCTAATTATATATGATTGTATATATAAATATACATCATTATATATGAGTCTATAAATGATCAGATATGAACCGATATCTGTTCATGTATGGGTTAATGTGGCTTCATATATGACCAGACATGGTTGAATGCAACTAGTTTGAGCCGATACATGAGCAGATATAACCAGATATCCGGTCACGTATCAACTCGTATCTGATTAAATATTGGCCTATATATGATCAGATATGATCGTATATGGCTGACATAGGCCGATGCATGATCATACATGGAGTTATATGTAATTCTATCTCATGATATACAAGTACATGCATGAATATATCTGATTATATATGTATCCATACATGATTAAATATAAACCAATTTTCAATTGTCTAATCAGACATGAACATGTATGGTTAGCATGGGCAGGTATAGATCATACATGGAGTGATATATTTAGTTTGGGATTATTATCAGGGTTGTATCTGTTTATATCTAATCACACAATATGACTTCATCTGGTGAACGCCGTTGCATTTGGTTTCAAATTCGTTGAATTTCTTGATTACCGATTTCCAAATACTTTGTCACTTAAGGGCATGCTAGACTCAGTCATTTCCGTATTTAGAAAATAATGAAGCCTGATATGAACGGGGGGGTGTTTAATGGGTTCCTTAGACGATTTGTATCAAATTGGTAGCTGCATGAACGTGTATCTCACCAAAATCGAGTAAAATAAGCCTTTTTTGTGTTGCGAAGCGTGAGACCGTCACTTAAGTTTTCACTGATATCACCGACTACGCATCACAAGGGCAAAAACGAATGAAATAGCACCCTCGTCAATATAATTCCACTCACATATATCGCAAAACTTGTTCATTTCACCCAACGATGAAGCCGTAGAATTGTTTCCAGAAAAAGACTTTGAATTATCTCTGGGAATATAATGGTTATAACACTGAATTATTATGTTATAGGCGATAGCTAACAGAATCTCGCTGAGGCTAGCGTGAAATAATAAATATTATTTCAAGCTAAAATAATAAATATTATTTCACGCTAAAACCGTCGTCTGTTATATTATTTCACGCTCTCCGCCCAGCGCAGTAATCGACCGCTTCGCGCACTTTTCGCGGTGCGCGAAATCGAACTTCCCATGCAAGTGTTGCAAAAAAGGCTTATTTTACTCGATTTTGGTGAGATACACGTTCATGCAGCTACCAATTTGATACAAATCGTCTAAGGAACCCATTAAACACCCCCCGTTCATATCAGGCTTCATTATTTTTTAAATACGGAAATGACTGAGTCCAGCATGCCCTTAAGCCTGTCTCGAGGAGGAGATGAAAACGAAGGAAACGAAATTCTTCGAGTGAAACGAACCTGTCGAATCTTTCAAATAATCATAACTCCTTTTCACGTGTACCGATTCAATCGAAATAGGTCTCAAATAAAAGCTTTCGTACCCACATTCTAACAATGATATTTTAATACCCATGGATATCGCGGGATGAAAGAAATAAGAGATTGTGATTCCCCCCACCACCGCGAATAACTCCCGTTTGGGTAAAGAGACTCGGTTCGAGTCTCACGCAGCTTATAAAAATATTTTGTTTTATTGTACTTGGCGCGAGACTATACCGAGTCTCTTGATACTATAGCAGTATTCTCAATGTTTTCCCACACGTAACAGAGTGACTGCAAAAATCTTCTGAAATATGTCGTCGGTTATCGTCAGATTTCAAAGAGTATCGTCGTAACTGAAAGAAACTCTGCTCATGTTTGTTGGAAGAAGAATTTTCCTACATATTTTCATACGGGTGCAAATATTAATTTTGATATTCAATAAAATCGAGAATAAAAGCAATCAATTTCGGAACAAAAATAATGAAATCGATTATCGTGTCAATCAAATAATTGAGTTAATAATATGAAAAAACGTAATCAGCGCAGGCGGGGGAGGAGAATTGATGAAATTTTCCTCGGTGGTTTATACCATAAGGCATACTGTGTATTTCCGATGAAAGGTAAAAATAAATATATGCAGGTATGGAGAGTAGGCGTTATTGCGGCACGGACGGCGAGAGATGAATTTGGAAGTAAAATTGGTGGGATGAAAGAATAGCCAATAATCTAAACAAGGCTACACTGGGGAGGTTCATTTTTCTTGCACCTGGTTCCAACCCCAAGTATTTATCAACCTCGAGTTTATAGGTGCGAATATAAGCCGTCGGGTGTCTTGATCCTCGTGACAAAACAAAAGATAAAAAAATTTGAATAAAGGAAAAACCACGTAGCTTTCCCATCAGTACGATATGATCCCCTCAACGCGATTTTCTTTCGCTTGAAAACTGGTAGAATATGTATATATACATATATATCTTACAGCGCGGGTGTTATATTCTAAAATATCCGTATTTCATTCCAGTTGCTTTGCATATGACGTTTTTTGCCACGGTGGTGTGCGCGGCACGGGAATCGTGAAATACCTACAAAGTATTCCAAACACGTATGGGAAATTTCGAAAAATGGCACGATCCGAGGAATATAAAGAGCGATCGGAATTTACCCTCGTTCCCCGCTCTCCAGCTCTGTGTCGTTACACCCATCGAGCAAATCTCGTCGACGCGGAAAATTTCGCGGTCGCAATTCCTTCGCTACTTATAATACAACCGATAAATTTCAAATTGTTCTACCGCCATCCTCGTATGGGTACTTAAAAAATGGTGAAACAAATACTGCAAAGAATGAATCCTTCAAACTTGGTGTATATATTTCTCCGATAATTCCATTTGTATGGCCCAGGCATTCAGAAGTCACTTTTTTACGTCTGTTTTCGATCCGTAAAGCGGCACATAATACCGCTGAGTTCTAAGTTGCGGTATAAAGTCTTTCTACAGCAAGTTTGATGTGCAGTTCGAAGTGCGCAGTCCAAAGTTGCGGCATAAAGTCATTATACCGCAGTTTCTACATGCAGTTCTTACGTATCTCAACTGGCATCGAAGTGACGTTCAATGCCTTGTCCGTAAAAAATATTGTATGGGCCGTACGCGTGAAGTGACTGTCGAGCAAGAATTATGTTTCTCGTACTTTCAAAACTAACAAAAAGTTACAAACGTTGAAAATGGAACTTTGACTAGTTTTCAGCTCGGTGGATTAGTTCCAGGGAGCACTGCTCCCCGAAGGCGTACTCGCTAATCCTCATTATTTCACCAATATTGACTCATTTTTATTAGACCAGAGAAATGATGCCAACCTGCGTTGTAAACTCCGATTTTCATTGTGAAATGTCTTTGATCATTATTTGCTTTCTTCATTTTAGATAATTACCCCTTTTAACCCTAGAAACTTAAAATTTGGGCAACATGTTCCCTTCCTTTCATAAACACCCACTAAGAAGCGATTTTTCGAAACTCGCCCCCCAAGCGGGTTAAAAGGGGTAATTATCTAAAATAAAGAACTAAAAAAATGATCAAAGACATTTCACAATGAAAATCGGAATTTTACAACGCAGGTGGCCATCATTTCTCTGGTATAGATATATATATATATATATATATATATGGGGCATTCCATGTCAACTCGACCAATGATTTTCCCTCACCATTTTTGAATCGCTTCATAATTTTTTATACGATTTTCCTAACTCAAAATGGCACTCCCAAATTTTTTCAGATTTTTTCCGCAATCCGTTAATGTTTTATTAATATTCAAACCCATCTGAAAAAAGGTTTCTTTTAAAAATCTCAAAAAATTCTCAAAAATCTAGTTGTTCATTCCAATCATTTTGCCACCTGGCCCATGATGGGACCTTTTTTTTTAATTTTTTATAGCACTTTAAACATTTTCACCAATCTTGCAACGTTACAAAAAAATCTAAAAAAAATCCAAAAAATCTAGTTTTTCATTCCGATCATTCTGACACCCGGTCCAGTATTATAGTGTTGGACTCTCAAGACCGATTCTCAAATATTCTCGATTTTATAATGAACGTAATTTTACCACCAACAGCTCGAACTTCAAGTCTAAGGATCGAATAAAAATGTAAAAATCATTGATTTATAATAAACCAATATTCATTTCTAGTTCATTTGTCAACTTGTAGAGTACAAAGACATTGAAAATACTCAACGTACCCAGTACGCGGCCAAAAGAACGAGTGTATAACACTTCTCGAGTATTGGGGATTCAATGTCTTTGTACTCTACAAGTTGATAAATGAACTACAAATGAATATTTGTTTATTATAAATCAATGATTTTTACATTTTTATTCTATCCTTAGACTTGAAGTTCGAGCTGTTGGTGGTAAAATTACGTTCATTATAAAATCGAGAATATTTGAGAATCGGTCTTGAGAGTAACACTATAATACTGGGCCGGGTGTCAAAATGATCGGAATGAAAAACTAGATTCTTTAGATTTTTTTCAGATTTTTTTGTAACGTTGCAAGATTGGTGAAAATGTTTAAAGTGATATAAAAAATTAAAAAAAAAAGGTCCCATCATAGGCCAGGTGGCAAAATGATTGGAATGAACAACTAGATTTTTGAGAATTTTTTGAGATTTTTAAAAGAAACCTTTTTTCAGATGGGATTGAATATTAATAAAAAATTAACGGATTGCGGAAAAAATCTGAAAAAATTTGGGAGTGCTATTTTGAGATAGGAAAATCGTATAAAAAAATTATGAAGCGATTCAAAAATGGTGAGGGAAAATCATTGGTCGAGTTGACATGGAATGCCCCATATATATACTAGGGGGGCTTCGCCCCCCTGCGCGCTTCGCGCGCCAACCCCCCGTTCGGTGTTTATACATATTTGTAGTCATTTTTTTATCTATTCATGTAGAAAGTGAGATAGATTTTTGTTAAATTCGCGAAGTTGAAATTGTGTTATACCTACATCAAAAATTTTTGTAGACTAATTAGTAATATTAAATTTTTATCGATTTCGATATATCCTCGGATATATCCATATGATACATTTGGGGCATTCCACGTCAACTTGTCCAGTGTTATATACCCTGACTGGATTTTTGAGAATTGTTTCAGATTTTTGAAAAGGGGCATTCTCAATCAACTTAAAAAATTTATAACAAATTAACGATTTGATCGGAAAATCTAAAAAAAAAAAATCAAACGCGTTTTTACTGGGTAGAATGTTAGAAAAAAACATGGAATGATTTTGAAATCGTCGGGGTTTAACATATATATATATATATATATCGATCTCGATTAATTTCTATGGGTTTTGTATGGGTTTCTATGGAGGTTCTATGGGGTTTGATGGGTATTTTTGTGGGGTTTCTATAGGGGTTTATGGGTTTTATGTGAGGTCTTGTGGGTATTTTTATGGGGTTTTCATGGGGTTCTATGGGTTTTTTACTGGCTTTTTATGGGGTTGGATGCGGGAAAGCTCTGGGAAATCTCCGGAAATTCCGGGAAATCCCCGGGGGTCCTCGATTCCTGAAACAGCGGCGGCAGTAGCGGCGATATATCTTTATAATACAGAACGATATCATGACGATAGTAAGGGATTCTCAGAAATCCGTGGGAATTATGGGTAATCTACGGCGAGGGATTCTTGACATCTACGGGGTTCACACGGGGGTCCTGAGGGATTCTTGACACCTACGGGGTTCACATAGGGGTTTCGAGAGATTCTTGACATCTACGGGGTTCACATGGGGGTCCCGAGGGATTCTTGACATCTACGGGGTTCACATGGAGGTCCCGAGGGATTCTTGACATCTACGGGGTTCACATGGGGGTTCCGAGGGATTCTTGACATCTACGGGGTTCACATGGAGGACCTGAGGGATTCTTGACATCTGCGGGTTTCACATGGGGGTCCTGAGGGATTCTTGACATCTACGGGGATCACATGGGGGTTCCGAGAGATGCTTGACATCTACGGGGTTTACATGGGGGTTCCGAGGGATTCTTGACATCTACGGGGTTCATATGGGGGTTCCGAGGGATTCTTGACATCTACGGGGTTCACATGGAGGACCTGAGGGATTCTTGACATCTGCGGGGTTCACATGGGGGTCCTGAGGGATTCTTGACATCTACGGGGATCACATGGGGGTTCCGAGAGATGCTTGACATCTACGGGGTTTACATGGGGGTCCTGAGGGATTCTTGACATCTACGGGGTTCACATGGGGGTCCTGAGGGATTCTTGACATCTACGGGGTTCACATGGGGGTTCCGAGGGATGCTTGACATCTACGGGGTTCACATGGGCGTTCTGAGGAGGATCCTTCTACGGGATCGTCACAGGATTCTGAAGGGGTTCTCAGGAGGGGGTGAGGGGGAGGGGGGGTCGTCGATTGCTGATATCTTATGTCGTCGTCGTCGTCGACCTTCGAAAGGGCGGAGGGGGGGGGGTCGATTGCTGAAACAGCGGCGGCGGCGGCGGCAGCGGCGGCAGCGGCGATATATCTTTATAATATAGGACGATATATCGTTCTATATTATAGGTATAAAGATATCGCCGCCGCCGCCGCCGCCGCCGTGTCAAGATTTCGAAGGTCGACGACGACAACGACGACCCCCCCCGAGGCGGACCCCTGTAGGTTACCCAGAATCCCCCCACCCCCTCCCTTCCCCTCCACTCTGTATATACCAAGATTTCAAAGGTCGACGACGACGACCCCCCCATGAAAGATTCCCCGTTCCACCGTTCCCCTGTCCAAAGTGTTCCTAAACCTAACCTAACCTAACCTAGCCTAACCTAACCTAACCCAGAATATTACCCAGAATCCCCCACGAATTCCCCCACCTAACCTAACCTAACCTAACCTAATCCCCCAGAGATTACCCAGAATCCCCCACGAACACCCGAAGTCTTCCGGAAAGACCGGAAGTCTTCCGGAAAGACCCAAAGTCTTCCGGAAAGAACGGAACCGAAATCGTCATAACAGGTCATGTCAGGACGTGTCAGGTCATGACAGGTCATGTCAGGACATGTCAGGTCATAACAGGACATGTCAGGTCACAACAAGTCATGTCAGGACAGGACTGTTAAAAACGGTAAAAAAAACCACTCACAATTAGTATATGAATCATGGGATCCCAATCTTTCAGTAATCCGTGCAGAAACCTCATGTCAGGCGTAACAGGTCATGTCGGGTCATGTCAGGTCATAACAGGTCATGTCAGGTCATAACAGGTCATGTCAGGACATGTCAAGTCATGATACAGAAAACTGTTAAAAACTGTAAAAAACCACTCACACATAGTATATGAATCATGGGATCCCAATCTCCCAGTAATCCGTGCAGAAACCTTTCGCGCGAAACCACTATAACCGAGATCACACTTTTTCATTCCATACAGAATTTACAATTTCTTCTTTTTGACTTTTTTCACCATGTACAAAATATTACTGAATACAACCCGAATCGGGGGGTTGGCGCGCGAAGCGCGCAGGGGGGCTATATATATATATATATATAGATATATAGACTTAGAATATAGAATATAGAATATAGATATAGATATAGAATAAGAAGATTCGGGTCATAAAGATCGTCTTGTTTGAGAAAATATTTATAATATCCTGCAGTTTTTCTGATTTTAAGTACCTACGTAGTATGGAAAAATGTGAAAGTTACGGCCAGAGGAATGACTTTAGGGATCCAGAACGGCAAAGGAATGCCGGTTAATATAATTTTTTATTCCACATATGAACGGGAAGGCCGATTTCGCTACCCATTTTCGGGGAGCAAAGAGCGGTTTTACCGACCGGGAAGTTTTTCCTTCCGCTCAGCTGTCTCCCGGGAGATAAATTCTTTACTTACGGTATTTTCTCCCAGCGCGACGTTTGTCTCCCAGTTGTCTCTCGGTCGGAACGTCACATAACCTAAAATGTAAACACTGATCTGCCCGCGAAATCGGCTTCCGTTCATGTATGAAATCAAATGTCGTGTGCACCACGGTTGCAGAACGTTTTCGCTCGAGAGCGAAAACGTCTTTTGCTCCCTTGGTACACAATATACTATTAACTTCCCGTATCTCTGTTTACAGAGAGAAGAGGAAATTATTATGATCAATCCAAAAATGAAAAGTTGAGTTTTCACTGGATCTCCACGTTTTGACGAAGACTGAAGACTGAACTCCCGCTCATATGGTGGTACCTCATCAAAAAGTTCGCTTATTCGCGAGGACTCTACAACACCGGCGGGGCGCTGGGCTCCTCGCGTTTTTTCCCGTGTACTGAAATACGTCAGCCAAATTTCCACGTGCTGCTGGTGGCCGACAACTTATTCCATCAAAAATTCATTAAAAAAATCCTGTGAGCTTCGGATCGCAACATTTTTCGGATCAACAGTGTCTTAATGAATGAGCCAACTTTCAAAAGCCACTGCAGCATAAAAAGGTTCTGTCATGGATTTCAGATTCTACCGCGTCTTTCTTACCTCTCCTCGCAGGCACACTGGCGATAACGAAGTGTGCAAAGACATTGCACGTCGGCTTCAATAACGTCACAACTCAAGAATTGGCATTTTTGAGTCAAGACTTGGATTCACAAAGGTCGAATTTATGAGCTTGAAAAGTGTTATTTCTGTAGTTAAAAAATTAGCCTCGAAATCAGCCGTTACAGAGCATAAGTGTCGTTATTACATTGCACTGGTTTAGCAAAAAATCATTCGAGAACAGAGACACAAGTCAAAAACAAAATGACATAACTCGAAAAATTATGGCTCATAATTCAATAAATGTGACACAACTCAAAAGAAATGTTCGTTCCTGCCATGTGAGGGCCCTTAGTGAAGCTGAATGAATCTAAACTTTCTCCAAATGATTCAAAAAGCCGCGAAAAAACTTTTCACCATGAACGGTTCACTTTATAGGACAACAGGTAACTTCCTTGAACATGCAAAGTTTTCACTCATATTTATTTGCTTCTACTGAAAAATGCCAATCTTTGAGTTGTGACGCTATTGAATCCGACGTGCGACGTGTTCGAGAGGTGTTCGGGAAGAGTCTGCACGCATCTGAAATATTCTGTCACAGTTGTGATAACTTCGCGGACATTTCGAGCCGTGACCACTTCTACATACTCGATGCACACTCGATACACACTTTTGCTTTTCAGCTTGTGCACAAACCCGGTTCACATTTGGTGAAAGTTTGGGCGGTGAACGGTTCCGACACATTCCCGGCACACCAAGTTCCAGTACCCGTGATCGCCACGCGGCGAGGCTGCTTCTCGGGGCCAGGTAATCATGGTGGGAAGGATATTCGAGCGCGGCGCAGGGGTCAAGTGAACTCAACTCTGCACAGAAGAGGAAGTTGAAAATAATTTTTAAATAATTACAGCTTTGCCAATTCAGCTCATACTTCGATTAATATTAGTGAACATCTGCTTCTCCTATTTGACTTTTGCAACTTCTTCACATAATTCTTTTTGTCCTCTGGCAGTTAAATGCCAATCCGTTAAAGCGATAAAATATTAATCTGTATATTTTTTGGTGATCATATCATTTACGGCAATCTGCTATAGATGATGCTGAATAATATTATTACCACTAGGGTCTATGAGGCCAGTCCAGGAACCTACCTAGAATCTAGATATACATACCGAGCCTTTCTGAGGAAGCGAAACAGACCCTCTCTCTCCCTCTCCCAGGTATGCCTAACGCAGGCCTGTGGAGGGGGGCGGGTTTGTTTCGCTTCCTCAGAAAGGCTCAGTATAATCAATTCCTCGCAAAATCAGGCCACTTGATGCACACTTCATTCACACTCCATGTACAGTCCGTGCACAGTCGCCGCATATTTCTAGCAGCACATCTTGTCATGCTTTCCTCGTTTCAATTTACATTTCCAGCACACTTCACTTGAGACTTTCGTTACACTTTGGTCCCATGACCAAATCATTCGGATTCAACCTTTGGTCACATTCGGTTTCACACTTCATTTTTGCCAGGGCAGCTATGGCGAAATAGATTTCTGGATTTTCGTGTTTTTTTCTGATTTAGATGAACACCAAATTGCAGCTCAGTGTTCACTTTGTATCGAGGGCTTTTATTGGTTCCCAAATATCTGGGTAGTGGAGTTTACCTCGGAACCTTGAAGTCAATTTTGTTCCACATGTGTCGAGGATGAGATGTGGGCAGGAGGGTCTTCTAACTGTGTAATATGAACTTTAGGTCGGTGAAGGGTCTACAGCGTTTTTTACTTCAGTTCTCGAATACCGGTCGCTTTCTTGAATGCAAATCGCAACCCATAAGACTCGCCATCTGAATATTCACCGGCGTCTCCTTACTCAGGAGGAGAGATTCTAATAATGTGAGAGACTGCAGGCACGATCTACGTAACACTCGAGGATCCTGTGATATGAGATGATCTTCAACCTCTGCTAACTCTACCCTTTTCCCCTTATCACCTCTCTTTGCATAGCGTCTACTACCACTCACTACTTTCAGACTGAATCGCCTGCATCTCCAGGCGTGAATATACCTAACTTTGTTCGGAAATGAAGTCGAATCAGTGCGGTTCTTCGAATTCCTTGGATCTGTTTCGAATGAACTACAATTAACTTTGGAATTGTCCTTTAATATCACTTCCAAGATCGTTCATCAGGAATTAATTCCTTGAAAAATAAGAGTGTCACGATGCCTTGGCAAAATTTTGGAAATATGAGTGTGGCTATTCCATTCAGAGTCACCTTCAGAAATTATCGCAATTTTAGTAGAATGCAAATCAGTCGGTTGTTCATACTGCAAGTTGGCAAAAATTGTTGCGAGGCGATGTTAGGTATGATAAAGTCTTTATTGTCACAAGAGTGCCAATGAATATAATAGAATTTGGTATAATAGAATATATATACACACACACACACATATATATATATATATATATATATATATATATATATATATATATAAATTCACAGATCTTGCATGTTATGCAAGTATCCGAGTCATTGAAAATGTCCCCTGTTCTAATATTCTTTTTCATCGGACTGTTTGTGAAATACATAATTTAATTGACATCATTGATGAAGAATAGATGCGTAGACTTGAACTCACGTTCGTATTATCGTATTTGTCCGAAGCTGTTATGGCTGAGCCCGATGGTGGTTGAACAATATCATTCTTTTTTCTTTTAGCTGTACGACATAATTGCATACGTTCTGCTGATGTTGATCCTTTTAATTTTGATTCTGTTTTTCGCTCTTTTACGTCACACTGTTTGTAAAATACATAATGTAATCAACATTATTTATACAGAATAGATTTTTTTATACTTAAAATCACGTTCGCAGTGTCGTATTGGTCCGCAGAATGCATGTATCTATTTATTATTTATTATAATCTTTTTTTTCGCAGCAATCACCGAACTACTACTACTACTTCTTCTTCTTCTTCCTTAATGGCTATATCTCATTTGTGCCTAAGCACGGAGTAAGTGCCAAAGATGAATTACTGATATTATCACATAAAACAAGGCGTAGCTCCCGAATGAAGGCCGTGCCCAAAATATGTTTCATACAAAAGTTGTGTGTTTTTGACCAAAGAAAATTGACAAAAAATTTAAAAAATTTTTAAAACGTGTTTTCCGAGATAACTCAATTTTTGTGCGTTTTTCGTCGAAATCGACGATTTAGCATGCACTGAAAATTCGTGAAAAAATATTTTTGTGAAGATCAAAAGAAAACTAAACTTTTTTTCCTTTGTGAATTTGCGATAAAATGTAAGACTTCAGAGTTGCGTTAGATTGATGGAAAAACTTGAAAAAATCGCCACGACCGAGCCATGGGTCTAAAAAATCTAAGAAAAATCGGAAAGCGTACCTTTTATGGAGTAGAATACGGAAAAAAATCGGCGACCAATTCGGTGAGGGTCGGGGTCAAACTCTGTTCACTTTCATTTGGACTACCCCATATATATACATATGTTTTCATATTTACATTTAAAAAATAGTATTGATGCATGTATGGATGGATGGAAAAGTCGTGAGTTCAGTGTTTTCTTGGAAAAAAAAACAAAAAAAAAAAAAACAGTTTTGATCAGGTAACAAAAATAAGAAAAATGTGTCCCACATTTTCACGAGCGGGAGACTATTAGTCATACAATTTTTCTGAATTTTTCGGATTTTCAAAAAATGGTCCTTTTTTACCGGTGAAAAAAAATCGTCACTGAGTGAGGATTAAACTAAAAATCTGGCAAAATTCAGAAAAACGTTTCGGAGCAAGGCCAAGAAAAGACAAAATCACGAAGCAAATAAAGAATGTTGCGGTCTGGAGGCTAGGTGAATTGACGTGGACAGACACATATAAGTGCATGTCACCATAACTTTTAGAGGTGCTAAGAATATAATATTAACATTAGTGGATGTAGAAAATTCCGTACTCACCGACCGGAAAGCAAGTTAGGTGGCAATGCGCGCGCATAGATCGATACCCGAAAAAGGGGGTCGCCAGTTTTCAGCATGAAGTAAGCTTACTTCACGGTTTTTAGTTAGACAAGTGAAGGCGAACGAATGTAAGCGCGGCGTGTGATAGAATGAAATGTTAAAAATTTTAATTCATGAGACAAAAGAGCGGCGATTACATACACCCATAATCTTACCAATCCTTGTCCCCAAAAAGAGCGCTTCTCTGTGATAAAAAGATGATTGCAATGATTTCGGCTTCACGTGATCATATCTGTGTCCGTTTATTTGGACGAGTTGATGTGAGCCTAGTTGTACTTGAGGAGTAACAAGATAGCAGGGATGGCTGATGTGAATGGCACAGGAAGAATCACGGCATTCGGGCCATGTCCTCACTTCACAGATGGGAAAAACTGGTCTAGGGATCCTACATGTGACCTATGAAAATAACGGGCATAATGGGAGAGCGCATCATGGCCCAGATGAGAGTGAGGGAATAGGAAAACGAAAAACGATCTCCAATTTCAGTTATTAGGTCCTAAAATCCCCGCCATAACCGCTCTCGATCGAAATTGCAGGGCTCGGGTGGCGTTGGACAGATTTCGCCCAACCAACCCTTCAAAAACAAATCCGCGGCCGACAATCGAACAAAATCGCGAACATCGACTGTTGAGTCAAAGAATAACTTGGAGCAATATTTGCTATGTGAATGGCTGTGCAATTTAGGTTCGTGTCGAGAAAATAATAATGCAAAATGAAGAAGATATTTTGGTGGTAAATTTCTCCGCACGTAATATCAACCATTGTACCAATAGCTCGTGCGGAGTAAACTGTTGTATTTTCATCATTGAATAGGAGCCTTTCTATTATCGAACTAACAAATCAGATAGTTTCGTTGCGGTATTCTCGTTATGCCTGTTGCCTGTGATTGTCCTACCAAACGAGGCCCGCTACTTATACGTACTCTACGATAGAAAGGAGGGGGTCACGCGCCAAATTAACGTTCATTCATTATTAATCCCCTGATAACGATTTGATCTCATTGTCAGAAGAGTCTTACTCAGCCATCAAAAGGAATTGTGTTCAATGATTAAAAGCCTTACCTACTTTGATCAAACTAAATACACCTATGCCAACGTTCGAAAAGCATCCATTCATCGTCAGATCATAGGTTCAATTCTTGAAATATTTATTCAAGGTCATGTATTTGTATTATAATGGTGATTATATCGGACTATACGAACCAATTTTTATTCGTTATGCCTCTAACTGTGAAACGGCACTCAATTCGAGTGCATTCAGACCACAGAAAGGCCGAAAAAACTGATTAACAGTGTATTAAAAATCTTTCGAGTGAAAATATTGTCATGTATTTATATGGGGCTGTCCACGTCAATTCACCTAGGCTTGTGACCGCAACTTTTTTGATTTGCTTAATAATTTTTCCTATTGTTGTACTTGTTCTAGAACATTTTTCTGAATTTTTTCAGATTTTTAAAAAAATCCCTTTTTAAGTTATGATTTTTTTTCGACCGAAAAAAAGGACCATTTTTTTAAATCTGAAAAAATTCACAAAAATCGTATGAATAACGTAAAACAGTTTCCCGATCGCGAAAATGTGGGCCGAATTTTTCTTACATTTTTGTTACCTGATCCAAACTTTTTTTTTTTGTTAGGAGGACCAGTACAGCGTGATTCAACACATTCTACATACTCCAGAAATCATTAATATCTTATCCAAAGTTCATTATACGTCGGAAAATTAACTTTTTAAAAAATCACTTATCGTGAGGTTTTAGACACACGGTTAATTCGATTACATCTCTCGACGTCGCATTTCCTTCAGAGAGCAATTCTTCATCATGTGAATGAGGGAATCTGAAAAAAAAATTCTATGACAAGTTATGGTCAGTTATCGAGATTTAGTGACGATTCAGTAACTCTTTGGCTGATGACTTGCCCCCAAAATTTTGCTCTTCAATTACCCACGATGAAGAATTGCTCTCCGAAGAAACTGAGATGTCGAGCGACATAATCGGATCAACCGTGTGCCTGAAACCTCACGACAACTGATTTTTGAAAAAGTCAGTTTTTCGATGTGCAATGAACTTCGGATAGGATATAAATGATTCTCGGAGTATGGAGAATTAGTTGAATCACGCTGTACTGGTCCCCTTGTCAAAAAAAGGTTTGCATCAGGTAAAAAAAATATAAGAAAAATTCGGCCCACATTTTCGCGATCGGGAAACTGTTTTACGTTAATCATACGATTTTTGTGAATTTTTTCAGATTTTTAAAAATGGTCCTTTTTTTCGGTCGAAAAAAAATCATAACTTAAAAAGGGATTTTTTCAAAAATCTGAAAAAATTTAGAAAAATGTTTTAGAGCAAGTACAACAAGAGAAAAAATTATCAAGCAAATAAAAAAAGTTGCGGTCACGAGCCTAGGTGAATTGACGTGGACAGCCCCATATGTATTTAAGGTCATGTATTTGTATTTATATATATTTAAGGTGAGAGGACACCGTTTCTACAGAAATCGTTTCTACAGAGTTCGTTTGTACAGAGTTCGTTTCTACAGAGTTCGTTTCTACAGGCGATAATTTCCACAGAAATCGTTTATACAGAATTGGTTTTTTACGGAAATCGTCCCTGAGGGTCGTTTCTACAGAAAAATTATTTTGAATGGTTCGAATTTCTTCAGAATAATCGGCAAGAAATTATTTCTACAGAGTTCGTTTCTACAGAATCCGGTACACATAGCTCGTTTCTACAGAACTCGGCCCAGAAAGGTCGTTTCTACAGAATTTAGTCCTGAAAGTTCGTTTCTACAGAACTCGGACCAAATAGTTCGTTTCTACAGAACTCGGCCCAGAAAGGTCGTTTCTACAGAATTCAGTCCTGAAAGGTCGTTTCGACAGAATTACACACAGAATTATACAGTTAACTATGCAACATACGTAGTTGAACGCGCGATACCGAGTTCTGCAGAAACGAACTATTCGGTCCGAATTCTGTAGAAACGAACTTTTAGGATCAAATTCTGTAGAAACGACCTTTCTGGGCCGCGTTCTGTAGAAACGAACTTTTTCGCCGAGTTCTGTAGAAACGAGCTCTGTAGAAACGGACAATTAGGAATAATACCTCTGTAGAAACGATTTCTGTAGAAACGGTGTTTCAGAATCATTATGTATAAACGAACTTCTGTAGAAACGAACTTCTGTAGAACCGAACTTCTGTAGAAACGATCTCTGTACAAACGAACTCTGTAGAAACGATTTCTGTAGAAACGACCCTCTCCACTCTGGAGAACCATGGGTGTGAGCTGAATATTTCTCATCGAATAGGGCCTTTAAAGAACGAAAAAAATCTCAAATCACCGAGGACCGGAAAATTGATTTTAATAGTATATTGTGCACCAAGGGAGCGAAAACGTCTAATGCGACCGTGGTGCACACGATATTTTATTCCATACATGAACGGAAGCCGATTTCGCGGGCAGATCAGTTCTTACATTTTAGGTTATGTGACGTAACTACATCTCCCTAGGGAGATAAATTCTTTATTACCGGTCTTTTGGTCGGTAGGGCAGAGCAAACTGGCAGATAAATTCTTTATTCACTGTCTTCACTCCCACAGCGGGAGCAGAAACTTCTCGGTCGGTAAAACCGCTTTGGCCCCCGAAAATAGATAGCGAAATCGGCCTTACCGTTCATGTATGGAATAAAGTAATTTTGGCTTTTAATACTATCCTTGATTGAATCGCAGAGTTCGTCAACCACTGAATTCAAACGTAATAATGTGTTCAGATGCATACATTAGCTCAATGAAGTCGAACAATTGCACGTGCATAAGGACCACACAGAAAGTGTTATGTGAAGATCATAAAGATAGGCTCGTTAAAGGAAATTAACCATGGACGATCTGAACGGCGGTGAATTAGCGTGTTTCAATTGCCCATGGCCAGGTAATATCCGCACAAGAGGTACTCGCAATATTCTATACGCAAGCATACAAGGGCTTTGCATGCAGAAGTGGTTGCATACCCAAGATGTATTCGTAAATTCAGATCATCCAGTCAATGAATGTCTACAATGAGTGCTTTTACGTTGATCCGGGACGTAGCTCGCTTACAGCGACATAATGCGGTGCAATAGAACGCCAATGGGGATGTAGGCCGGGGCGTAGAGCGAGAAAGGAGCCTGAGATAAAGGAAATTCTCATTACGCAACGTAAATACTTGGCAATGACGTTAGCACGAGTGGCTGCGAGTGATACACTCTCTTCTACCCTCTCACCTCTTTCTCCTGCATCAACGAACTTATGTACGTCGCGTGCAACTTACACACTTCTAACACCGTTTACTTATTCCCCATTCAGGATCGACTAACAATGGTCTCCAGAAATTAAAAATTGGAAGACAGTCTTTTTTTTCGGCTGTCAACTATGAGTCACGCTCTTCATAATGCTGATAGTTATGTGATAGCTATTCCAATATTGAATTCGGAGAAAGGCGACGCGGGGAATAGTGCGCGGTGTGAGAGAGGTGAATTAGAAGGGTGATATTTTTCCCTTATGGACAAACTGAATATTGATATTCCATAAGCATCCGCCCCAGCAGCTACAACGCGTAGCTTCGGTACCTCTCTATAAAACGAAACTTCCAAACTTCCAGGCCATTTTCCTCGGAAGACTTTGTCCATAGTAGAGGTCGTACGCGCCGGAAATTTCAAGGCCCTTCTAGTTCGGCAGTGTCTATAATACCTGGCTATGTACCTACTTCCGAGGAAACGAGACAAGGGGTAGAGGATTCGATTACAAAATTCTACTCCCGATGAGCCAACCTCCTTGCCTGACGTTTTATTCCTGGAATGAAAAATGAAAGCATTACAAATCTCTTCAGTTGACACCTTATAGGAGACACTCCAGGCATAATCTTTAGGGATTCAGCTCTCCACGTTAGAATCTAACGTTGCGAGTAGTAGTCAATAGAAAAACAGCAAAAACCGCATTCTATTGACGCACTCTGATGGCAAAGAGTAATGTGTTATTTCCAGAGAAGGAAATACGTCGAATATAAAAAAAAAAAAAAAAAATAAAGATACCGTTAGGCTTATACTGATGATTTGTAAGTAGGAGCTCGGGAGTCGTAGCTAGAGGGGGCTTCAGCAATAATGTAAGTGGGTTGATCGAAATCTGCTCCCCTTTGGTGAGCTGAGGGGCAACGTGGCACTCTCGGGCACTGAGTTATAGCCCCCAATGCCTATATACTTGAAGGCAGCTAAGGTGCGATCTAAATGATCTGTAACGCTTGGCGCCCATGTTTCATCGGCCAGACCATAAAAGCCACACACTACACAGAACCTAACAAATCCCAAGCTGAGCTTTCAGACGCCACTAAACCCCGCATTCGATTGCAATTGGTTAGCTACTAGGATCGTAACATTGTCAATACGTTACCCAATGCACATGTGACACAGATTTTATGATAGTAACAGTTTGGACGGTCAAGAAAATTTTAGGTACATACTTCAATTCAATGATATTTGACTGTGTGTGTCTGCGAAACGCTCAATATAATATCTTTCTCGCGACTCAGATTCTCGAAACGACGTGCGTCACCACTCAAGTACTACCGCAAATGTTAACTTCAAGGGGTAATTTATTCATGTATTTATGTACTTATCTAATGTAATGCACTATTATTGTTGATGACTTTCAATCAATTATCACAGAATTTCAGATTTCACTGGATTGTAGAAGATTAGAACTTCATCGGACTTCATGGACCTTCGAAAGACGTTACAGAATTTCGAAAGAATTCTGACCTGATGAGATTTTAAAAGAGTTTATGAGAGTTCCTGAGACTTCTCGTGACTTTATGGAGTTTCATGAACTTCGAAGAAATGGCAGTTCATATGAGGCTACGTTCCATTCTGCAGCTTCCTTTCGACTAAAGAACTTGTGAAACTTGTTTGATACGCGTATCGACACTATCTTAAACATTCAGATTTTCCCCAAATTGCATTTTTCACTGATAGTCCGTCTTTCATCTTTCAAATTATGCATACCCATTAAAGAGTAGGAACCAGTGGATCCAAGTGAAGGCTCGTGTAGCAAAATATTTTTAATCTTCGTAACAACCTTGACAGGTCATGAATGAAAGAAGCTAGGTTAGCTATGCGAGAAAGGGGTATAAAAAGCGGGAGGAGGTAAAAAAGTTCGATGTAAAAAGGTAGCGCATGTTATTTCAGCTATACAGATATAAGTTTCTGCAGTTTATACAGTCTTTGTTATTATGTAGCTTCTGACGGTGAATTCAAAGCTAAAAGAAAACACAAGGAGGTAGCTAGAACCAAGTCTGGAAAGTATAGAATAAGCAAGGCACGTGACTCATACATTCGCCCGTCTCAGTGTGGGTATTGTAGAGTAGGTACAGTACCTACACCTTGTGCTATGCATACATCGCATTGTCTCAAAATACACTGATATCATGTATGTGTAGGTATGCGACGAAACCTGGTAGGATTCAAGGGTGCATTTAGCCCTGCTGAAGTTCGGCTGTATTCTACCCTCTAGCTCAGGTTAATGTTTCCATCATGTTTTACCGGGTGCACCACGCTTATTCATCCGGGATTGGCCGTGACAGGGGAAGTGGTGGAAAAAAACGGACACTTTCTTCCGAGTCTCTGTATGAAAGATTAATTGCTAGATACATGAACATACGACGGTTTAGTTTTTTCTATACCGTCTTCAGTAGTTAGAGTTTCAGCTCTCGAATGAAGGTTATTCCAATTACGAATTAGCGGGTTTCTGCTTGGATGACAATGTGTGAGTAAATATTCGCATGTCTGCCTAGGAAAAATTCTTCTAATGAAGAGAGTTATTATACGTCGAAAGAACGCAAGGTGTCTGATAATAGTATATTACACACCTAGGGAGGGAAAGTAGGCTATTCCAAGTCAACACGTCCGCGATTTTCGAATGAAAATCATTCACGAGCCGCAAAACATATTGGTGGCTTGTTTTGGCATCCAGACATTGTTTTGTCAGTTCGACGTGCTATTTGATACGACATACTGAGTGAATATTTTTCATCTTGCATTAAACCTGTTTTTTCATAGTCCGCAACATAGCCCGACTTACGACCACTCGATCCCGAGTGCGCTCTTAATCGGGGTCTGACTGTAGAGTATAGTTGATTGAATGAGCGCAGAACGCCGAGACAAAATTGGAAGTAAGAATGCGTTGAAATAGTACTGTTTGCATCAAGGGCGAGAAATTCTACGCCCACGTAGCGAACATTTTTTTCTACCACACATGCATTAAAAACTCGTTTTTTTTGCCCTCCTTTACGGGATGGAAGTTACAGTTTTTTTTACCGGGGCAATAAACCGGGATAAAAACTTGTCAGGAGGGATAAAAACTTGTCAAAAGGGATAAAAACCTTGACAGGAGGGAAAAAAACTCTCGTAACCATAGTAACGATGAAATAAACTAAGAAAGTGCTGCCCCCCCTGGGGAACACCGTTTTCGTGGTTCTAACATCACTGTCTCTCGTGTTGAAAGCATATCGACGGGTCCTAAGGAATAACAGACGTAACTCAGTGGGCAGTCTAGAATGGACGTAACTCGCTGGGCCTGGTAGAACGGACGTAACTCGCCGTGCAGGATAAAACAGACGTAACTCAGGAAATAACAAAAGAATTACAATGTAATTTTCTGAGTTACGTCTATTCTATCCTGCACGGCGAGTTACGTCCGTTCTAGCCCGCCCAGCGAGTTACGTCCGTTCTAGACTGCCCGCTAAGTTACGTCTGTTTCCTTAGGACCCGTCGATATGTGGCGGTAAATAACACATGTGCCTTGGGAAAGAGCAGGCCTTTTGTCTTCTGCCTTCGGCACCCTCGACTTGTACTTGTTCTGCAAAATAGGCGCTCGACAAAACACACCTGCTTCCTTCCCTTGGTGGATAATGTACTATTTCGACGTTTCGAGTTTCCTACGTTTGCGTAGAAAATTCGAATTTTACGCACACGTGTGTTGAAAATCAAATTGCAATTTATTATATATATATACGATGTAATAATTGTATGTCTAACAATATATCCATTCACAGATATATAACTCGTACATATTTTGAAACATATTTTTCCGTCCGGGTTATTACACCACCCAATATATATCAAATTATGTGCGAGTTATATATTTATGAATGGATATATTGGGAGATATACAATTAATACATCGGACATATATAATTAATATTTGAATAATATATTGAATTCATATGAATATTTGATATACTAAAAGCGGCCATAATAAGATATTTTTTATGTATAATTCATATTGACATATTACTTCTGATATATATATATATGTGTATATATATATTAGAGTGGTCCTTATTTTGGTCATTTTTGAATTTCAATTGGGTCGCCCTCCAAAAGTGTTCCAAATAATTCAAAAAAATGATTCCCAAAAGGAAAATTTTTTATCTCAATATTAACACGTGCCGCCGAGCGTCTGAAGTTTCCCATTTGATTAACATGGGGTTTTCGCCGAGGTCTGTTCAAAATTCTGCCGCACCGTCAGTAAATACAATAAAAATCTAATCTCTTCGGGAATCTCTTCAGGAATCCCGATAGTATTTTATCGAATTTCGAATTTCTCAAAATTCGATAAAATACTATCGGGATTCCTGAAGAGATTCCCGAAGAGATTAGATTTTTATTGTATTTACTGACGGTGCGGCAGAATTTTGAACAGACCTCTGCGAAAACCCCATGTTAATCAAATGGGAAACTTCAGATGCTCGGCGGCACGTGTTAATATTGAGATAAAAATTTTTCCTTTTGGGAATAATTTTTTTGAATTATTTGGAACATTTTTGGGGGGCGACCCAATTGAAATTCAAAAACGACCAAAATAAGGACCACTCTAATATATATATATATAAATGAAACTATCGAGTATATTGATGACGCACCCAATTTGGGCACCTAGGCACGATATTTTTTTTGCAAATTGAAAATTTTTTCCTGTTGTGCGCGCCCTCGTGCGCTTTGCGCACTCCCCGGGGTTACTAAAAACTCTCCACCTAGCCAAAACTATGCAGCTACAAGTCTGCAACTGTACACTTGGCTGCCACAAAATTTGACATTTCGTAAATTTCAGGTTCGGGTCAATGAACCCGAGTCACCAAAATGACCGATTAATTCAATTTCACATTGATGACAGTCATCGTAATGACCAGGTGTCATCAAAGTGTGCGATTCATACTCTAATAACATGGCGGTCAGTCATCAAAATAACCGATTTATGGCCGCTTTTAGTATATCAAATATTCATATAAATTCAATATATTATTCAAATATTAATTATATATATATATATATATATATATATATATATATATATATATATTTCCGTACAGGTAACCACAGAAGAGACACAAATAACTCGGATAAAAAAGTTTTAAGCGGCATCTACTGGAAAAACGGTAATTATATTTTAGTTTTCAGTTGATCGAAAATATCTATCTACAGATCAGTAGTTAAAGAATACAATATTTTTTCACGCCTGCACGGAAAGTTCGACATTTCGCACCATCGCCTGTACCAAACGACGAAATTTCAGTTTGGGAGCACCTAGGCAGGAAAAATGGAAGAAAAATGTTTCAAACTTCCGAGTTGAAGACGAAGATGATGAAAACACAGTTTGCGTACATATGAATGAAACTTTAGGATGCCCCGAGTCGAAATTTAGCGCCCAGTTTAATACTCCCAGCATCCAACTCAACCTCCTTAGACCCCATTTGAACCTCAAACTCCTATTATGAACCTCCAAGTCCTCCACAGTTAAAAATTAGCATCCATTTGAATACTATTTTCAAGTGTTCGAGCTCGAGCTCTCATTTAGGGCTTCCAAGTCCTCTGGTTTCGCGATTTAGCGCCTATTTTAATACTCATAACGTCCGGCCCACCTTCGAGCTCCTATTTTGAACCTCGAAATCCACCGCAATCATAGATCACCACAGGCGGCTGGGTGTAGCGAGGGTTTAGTGAGGTTCTCGTAAGATCCTCATTTCAGCCTAAAAGTCTACATTTTGTCCGGTATCTGCACGTTTTAGGCGTTAAAGAGGCTTTGATTTTCTATACCAAATGAACCTCTCTAGACCCTCCAAAACCTCCGTGGAAGTTCCAGAAGGTGAAAGTTAGAGGTTCTAAGCGGACGTTAAATTTCGACTCGGGGCCCTTTTTTCTTCCGTTCCGCAATCACACGAGTAAAGCATTGCATTGCCGCCTTTCGCACGCGCTGTTGTTATTTTTCTCACAGCCTAGCCTAGTTCACGAGCGTGGGTCAGTGTGTGGCTGCTACTGAAAATCTGCATACAAGTGCTAAGTGCTCGCTTTTCACATGTACGAAGTAAAAAACCTAACAATGCTATTTCGTTTCGATAATTCTAATTCTGAACAGTATTTGTTTACAACCTAGCAGCTTAGGAGCATGAATCAGTGTGTTAGCTGGTACTGAAAATCTGCATAGAAGGTGTCCAAAGTGCTCGGCAAGCTAAGAGAGACTCAGAGATGAATAGAGAAGAGGAGAGCGCATTTGACGACCGAGCGAAACAGCTGATCGCAGCAGTTAACGCATAAGCTATGGGTCCTGGAACATCGGTTTCCACTTCGAGTTTGTAGATAATTTTCACCTCTACATAAAAGTATTTTTCTTTTTTTAATTGAACAAGTGAAATTGAAACAGTACGTGATTTTGGTGGTGCTGTCCCGAATGTTGATCTTTTTTAAATTAATTTAAATAATTTCATGTCCAGACACACCGTCTTAATTTTTTGATATGTTGTTCGGGGGATGTTTTCGAATCGATTGACATATGGTTAACGACTCCGGTTTCATTTTTGGGTCAAAGGCTAAAATGACTGGACTATTTGACTGAAAAGAACTACTCATTGATTTCCACACGATTTACGGTCCACACTGATACATTTCTGCATAATACACCGTATGCCTGGACGAAAATCCGATATCATAACATTTGGGATTAATTATAAAAAATGTGTATATATATCACGCGCGATTGTTTGACTTAACAGTTAACGCGTTATTAGATTACGTTACAGTTACGTACATTACGTTACATTAATAATATCTTATTTCAATTTCTGTCAATCAAGTGAAAAACAATTGTTGGTAAATGAAAAAATATTGTCCATGTTTGGAGCGTTTTATGTCAACTCGACCAATGATTCATTGTTGACTCGCGTCGCGATTTCCTACATGATTCTGCGGCCTCAAAAAAGTACTGCTGAATTTTCCTTAGCGTTCAGAAAAAAATGCCATACTCCAACGTCACGAAGGTTTTCCGAAAACTGCCCAAAATTTGGCGATCAATTCTCAGATTTTCGATAATTTTTTGAGAATTTTTGTAACGTTGGAACAAGGCATTTTGTTTATTCAAAATGTTGAAGATAAAAAAAAAGAATGAAAAAAATCTGCCCATTATTGGACGGGTGTCATAATGAATGGCTTGAAAAATTAGAATTCTGAAAATTTTTGGAGATTTAAAAAAAGACCAATTTTGAGAGGAGTTTGAATAATCATAAAAAAATTACGGATGGCGGAAAGGATCTGAAAAAATGTAGAAAAGCTTTTTCGAGATCGAAGAATCGTACGAAAAATTGTGAAGCGAATAAAAAATAGTGAGGGAAGATCATTGGTCGAGTCGACATGGCATGCCCCATGCATGGTGTCCAGTTATCATGGAATTTCTGGAATCATGGAAATATCATGGAATTCGACATAACCTGGAAAACACCTGGAAATATCATGGAATTTTACATAAATTCTGGAATTTTCAAAATAATCTTAGAAGTCGTGCGTATGTTTGTTCCAAGCGAGTGCTCGCGAAATTTTCTTTGAGATGTCAACGTTAGTGCGTAAGTTTAGAACTTATATCGCACCTCGTAATTGTTCGGAAATGCTCGGGAGCCTTCGGCTATCGCGCCTGTATCCAGCTCGGGGCTGTCTTCACTTTGTTTTGCTACCTGATAAACATGGCGGCATCGGCTCTGTGCACGTGAGCAATTTCGCGATGTGAACTGGTGTACGAGCCTGAGGTCTCACCTGAATTCCACCTACAAGGAGTGTCACCATTTCCGGTAAGTATCTACGCTAATTATATTGAGTAACAATTGACGAATGAGGTGCATACTAGAGTATTATTAAGTGATTCATTCACGAAGACATAACCTAGAACCTTCGCGTGTTATACTTCGAGTGTAATATAGTACATCTCGATACGCGGGTGAAAGGGTTTGTCTTCTCACGAGTGTAAAAACAACTTTCACACCTGTATCAAACAAAATTTTTCACACAAACGCGCGTAAAGTCCGATTATATGCACGCTTGCGTGCATATAACGGCCCTTTTCGTACGGCGTGATGAAAATATGTGCTAATTACAATATCGTAAAAGAGCACTGTGAAATATTGGGTTTGCTATCATAAACCAATTTTATATTTTGAGTTTTGATTCATTCCACAGATTTTCGACAATGCCGAAAGCGAATAAGTGCACCTTCAACCAACTTTGGATGCATGATGATGCTCTGTCATGGGTGAGACCAGTGACAACTGATCCGTACTCTGCATTCTGCACTTTGTGCAAGGTACCAATTTCTCTTAGTAATATGGGAAAAAGTGCTTTAATGAGTCACAAAGATGGGAAGAAACACAAAGCAATGGTCATTAACCAGAAAATGACCCTTCCAATCTACACTGCTTTGAAAATCTCCAACAATGGCGCAACAACTTCAATTACAGAACCAGCATCAAAACAGCCAAACGAAGATAGTCCTGCTACATCAATTTCTGCGACATTCTCAGTGCTGCCTGCAATAAATTGTGTAACTCCTGCCAGTTCCAGCAACAGCCACAATAGGCAGAATTTGAATACCTACCTCATAAACGATTCTGCAACCAAAGCGGAGATTCTGTGGTGCTTACACTCAGTAATGCATCACAGTTCTTTGCGTGATATAGAAAGTGGTTTGTCGATGGCTAAATTTATCTTTTCAGATAGCGAGATTGTGAAAAAAGTAAAACGTAGCAAATCCAAAGCGTCGTACCTGATTGTGTACGGATGAGCGCGGTATTTTCAAGATCAGTTGGAAGCCCTTGTTAAAAAATGTGATATTTTAGTCGTAGGATTTGACGAGAGTTTGAATAAGATAAGTGAAAAAGAGCAAATGGATATTGCTATCCGATTTTGGGATGTCGAAAAGAATGAAGTTTCTACCCGATACCTGACTTTCTTATTTTTGGGTCACACAACTGCTCAAGATTTGCTGCATGCGTTCACCAATAACTTACCCAAAGATTTGCTAAAAAAGATACTCCAAGTCTCCATGGATGGTCCAAACGTGAATTTAAAATTTCTCAGAGAATTCCAGACCGAATTGAAGGAGATGTCTGGTGACAAAAGATTACTTGACTTGGGTACTTGTGGACTGCACACGTTGCATGGTGCATTCAAAACAGGTATTACCAGTACCGAATGGAACCTTATTCCATTCTTACGAGCACTGTATAATCTGTTCAAAAATGTACCCGCGCGTAGAGCTGATTATATTAGTGCATCAGGTTCTACATTATTTCCGAAAAAGTTCTGTGCCGTCAGATGGTTGGAGAACATTCCTGTTATCGAACGAGCTCGTGCTATTCTACCGCATGTTCGAAAGTATACCGAAAAGTGCAATAAAGATAAAAAAAGTTCCGAAGTGCAATAGTTACCAAATCGTTACAGATGCATTGGGCGATAAATTGTTAGATGTAAAATTGGCCTTCTTTCAATCCTTTGCCAGTGAGATCGAACCTTTTTTAAGAGAGTTCCAATCCAATGATCCGCTTGCTACGTTTCTGTACACCGCTATTGCATCTGTATTGATGACAACTATGTCCAGATTTGTAAAACCAGAAGTTTTAAAAGCGTACAGTCTAACGAAAATTGATCTCGAGAAAGCAGACAATCTCTTGTTCGCAAAAGATATAAATCTTGGATATACGACAAATGATGCCTTCCGCCACACGAAACTTGTCAAACCTGTCGATTTTTTGCAATTTCGAGAAAAATGTCGCAAATGCCTTCGAATTTTTGTCACAAAAATTTTGCAAAAGTCACCACTGAAGTTTCCAATAGTGAAGGCAATCTCTTGCTTCAACCCAGCTATAGCTATTAAAAATGATTTATCTTGCAAGCGTTTGTCCACAGCTTTGGAAATTTTCGTGGAGAGTAATTGGATTTCAGGCATACAAGCGGACAAAATAGATCGGGAGTACAAACGGATCATAAGTTTACCAACAGCTCGAGAAAAGTTCAAACATTTCAAGCGAACAGAACGTCTAGATCACTTCTGGATGCGGCTCATAGAGCTGCATGGCATTGAAAGCTACACTAACCTACGAGATTTCACTCAAAAAGTCATGATTCTCTCGCACGGTAATGCTGCTCTGGAAAGAGGGTTTTCAATCAATCGTGAATGTTTGGTAGAAAATCAAAAAGAGAAATCTTTAATTGCGCAAAGAGTCATTTACGATGCGGTAGTTGCCCAAGGTAATGATTTGGAAAATTTGACTGTTACCAAAAGCATGATTCACGCAGCGCGTAATGCACATGCTTGGTATTCAGAGGCGGTTTCAAGGGAAAAGAAAGAACGAGAGGAGGCGGATAAGCTGCACAATGAAAAAAAAAGAACTGCAGCAGCATTGAGAAAACTCGAATAAAAAAAACGAAAAATACTCGACAATGCCTGCAAAGAAGCTGCTCAAATCGAAGATGAAATGACAGAATTGCAGCGTCAGTAGAATGCTCCCTCTTGTTCTAAACGTACTGCAAAACTTTAGAATCTTAAGCCTAGAGCTAGAGCAATAGAAGTAGTACAAATTACAATTTTTTATGGAAATGCCATTATCATTTTACGTAACATTTGTTTCATTTATGTAGTATTAATTTCATGTAACGTATTTTATGTATTTCAACTTATGTACTGCCAATGTGATTTCCATTGATGCCACTAGATTAACGATGCTGTGATTTGCAAAGATTTCTATGAACTTTGTATCGTAATTTTAAGTATTTAGATTAGAATCTTAAACCTGAAGTTCCAGTAATAAATGTTTTTTTTAAGTTCCTGATTACGTTTAAGAAATGTAAATCTCTCAATGTACTGAGCTGTGCTCTAGTCAAAAATAAACTATTGTTTTGATATTTTTATTGGTTTTTTCAATCACCCCTCTACCATAATCGACCTGGAAAAATCAAAGATCTTGCCTGGAAAACCTGGGATTATCATGGAATTCCATTCTGAAAAATAACTGGACACCCTGGCATGTGTATGCAATTTTGTATTTGAACATTTATTTATCCTTACAGGGATTGTAGATCTGCTGATTTCAATATTCATCTTCTGAAGGGATTCAATACAAGATATACACTTTTTTCAATTTCAACAATTCGTGTTCAATATAAAAAAAAAAGAGGAAGAGGACAAAATGCAAACAAACGAACATACATATTTGTTACGTAATATCACATTTGTAAGTAGAAAATTAGTAAATTTCGGATAGTCTGTAGGCAAATGGATCGCAGTTGAGAAAAAACACCTAATTCATCGACATCCTATTGATAATAAACTATTACACGATTTACCGACGCGGCACATGAAAAAAATAACCACTCGTAAAACAAATAGACAAACCTAGAATTTTTTAAATAGTATTTTATTTCTTATTTATAATACTCACACCGACTAGGTGGATCATGTAATAGTAAATTATTGAAATTGTTTCATAAAAAAATCCAAACGCCAGAATTTTTAGTTTCAACAATGACATATTCAAATTAGTGTTTGATTTTAAAAGTTGTGAAATTAGGATTTTACAAATAATTTATAAGTTTCAAGGCAGTACCTTAATTCAATTCACCTGCCCTACAGATCATTTAACATACTAAAATTAATATTTTCTCGAGATTTGACTACAATCTAAATTAAAAAAATTACTATTGTAAATTTATTCCATGATGATGTTATATTTGAATGTTCATGAAAATTAAGTTAATACTTTTCCAAGAACTTGTTTGTTATTTATGAATCCGAAAGTTGACCTCAGAAGCGCGCGAAGCGCGCTTATTGTGAGCTAGTTTGGTTGAAAAAGTGTTGAAGAGAAGAAAAATTCGGGACGTTTAAATTGATTGGGACAGGTCTCAAAAGAGGCCAATGCAGTTGGGCTGACCGCCCGAATTCGCCAAAATCCAAAATCCTTTTCGGATTCCCTCAGGCTATAGATGCCCAAGGTAGTGGGGTTTTAAAAATTTGCTCTACCTTGTAGAATTCTCTGCAGCATAAATTATTCACCGTCGTACCGGGTCAAAGTAACGTTTCACTGCTTCGATAGTGCCCAAAGCACGTAGGTAGGTATCCAGTACCAGTAGCACGCTCTGCAGCTATCGGGGATGAGGTGGCATGAAATGGGGGCGACAGAGAGGTGAGCTGGGTAGAGCCGCGGGTATATGACCTGGCGACTACAAACAGTGGAGAATCAATTTAAACTCAGATCTCTGTAATCAAGGGGCCTAGCCTGCAGACCGTGCGGTATGTGTATGTAGCGTGGCAACGCAAAGCTTAAGAAAATTGGGAAAATGAGATACTAAGAAAATTCGTACCCCATCTCGTTCTGTCCCGTCGATAAATAGGTATTCCTACCATAGTTAATGTAACCAATTTCTCACGAGCGCGTCAAGATACGAATCACAGATCGGTAAGATTGAGGTGCAGAAGCAAAATCGCTTCAGGACCTTTTGTTTCAGAATTCCACTAAAGAACTGAGATAATGCGTGTGTAAAGAAAGCAGCAGATCAGTGGTCAGATTTTATTCTCAAATATAAGCCTTCATTCGCCATAAACATTGTTACAGTGGAGGCTCTGTCGGTGTTTCGTAGGACTGCCGTACAATCAAATCAAATATATTGGTACACCGTTCTGGGGACAATATAGCACTATCGGGCGCTTGATCAATTCCGGAGAATTCCAGAAGATTCTGAACGATGGTGGAGGATCTTGGACAGTCTTAGGCAATATCTTAGACAATTATTCGGGACGATTTGAAACAATTGCTGAGCGAGTAGCGAACCATGATGAAACATATCAAATGAAATGTGCGCATTCAGAAATTGTTATTTGTATTACGAGGACGCATGAATAGGGAATTTCACACTCGTCAAAAAGTCCCTACATGCGTCTGCGCCATACATGCTATTTTCTACGCTACCTTCGTCGAGAACGGAACACATATCTAACCTCCGATGGGGTCTAGGGGTGAAGCGCTCTATAATAAATAAAAATCAATTCCGTTTGAAAAAATTCACGGAATTAGAAAAGACCAGTTCATACTTTTTGTTCATTAGGGTTTCTTTTACAATGTAATACAAAGCTGAAAACTATATCTCCTTGTACTATCACATGTTCTTTCATAATCATTTCTTCAATTTAATATTTTTCACCATGACAACAATACATTGATGATTATACTTGAATATGAAGAAATATCAAAATATAATTGAATGAAAACAAACATAAGAATAATTATATTTGGGGCATTCCATGTCAACAGGACCAATGATTTTTCCTCGTCATTAGGCACGATCGTAGAAAACGGAGTGCCTTATACATTCGCCATCGCAAAAAACGTCGGATCGAGTAAAAGTTCTGGAATCATGTAGGGAGCACGTTTTGGCACCCGGGTAGTCGTTTTCGAGCATTTTCAAGAGTGGTGTATGTGACCCCCCCATTTCTTGTAAACCCGCTATCATCCAAACTGCTGAACCGATCCTGATGAAATTTGCAGAGGATACTTCTTTTACCCTGAAGATGTCAGAATTTCGTTGTGTACCCGATCCGACTTCCGGTTCAGAAATGGCGTTTGCTAACTTTGTCAATTTTGAAGATACAATAGCGAGCTTTTGAATACAGCCTTGTAATCACGAAGCAAAATTTTGAGGATTTTTGAGGATTTTTCCGGCAGCTGCGTCTGAGTGTCAAATCGTTGAAGTTGCTTGTAAACCCGCTATCTGCCACACCGCTAAACCGATTCTGATGAAATTTGCAGAGGATACTTCTTTTGCCCTGAAGATGTCAGAATTTCATTGTGTATTCGATCCGACTTCCGGTTGAGAGATGGCGTTTGCTAACTTTGTCAATTTTGAAGATACAAAAGCGAGTCTTGGAATACAGCCTCGTGATCTCGAATCAAAATTTTGAGAATTTTCGAGGATTTTTCCGGCACCTGCGTCTCAGTGTCAAATCGTTGAAGTTGCTTGTAAACCCGCTATCTGCCACACCGCTAAACCGATTCTGATTAAATTTACAGAGGATACTTCTTTTGCCCTGAAGATATCAGAATTTCTTTGTGTACCCCGATGCGACTTCCGGTTCAAAAATGGCGATTGCTAACTTTGTCAATTTTGAACGTACAATAGCGAGCTTTGGAATACAGCCTCCTGATCACGAATCAAAATTTTGAAAATTTTTTAGGATTTTTCTGGCACCTGCTTCTCGGTGTCAAATCATTGCAGTTGCTTGTAAACACGCTATCTGCCAAACCGCTGAGCCGATTATGATGAAACTTATATCGGATACTGTTTTCACCCTGCAGATGTCAAAATTGTCTTTTGTACCCGATGCGACTTCCGTTTCAAAAATGGCGATTGCTAACTTTGTCCATTTTTAACATACAACAGCGAGCTTTGGAATACAGCCTCCTGATCACGAATCAAAATTTTGAGAATTTTCGGTAATTTTTCCGGCACCTGCGTCTCGATGTCAAATCGTTGAAGTTGCTTGTAAACACGCTATCAGCCAGACCACTGAACCGATTTTGATGAAATTGGCAGAGGTTACTTTTTTTACTCCGAAGATATGCAAATTTTATTGTAGACTCGATCCGACTTGCGGTTTAAAAACCGCGGTCGCTAGCTTCGTCAATTTTGAAGTTACGAGAGCCGTCCTTGGAATACGGTCTATTGGCTTCGAATCAAAAATTTGAAATTCTTGGGGGATTTTGAACACTATTACAAAACAAACTAGCACTGTACGATCGTGCCTTACGCAAAAAAGCGATGAGCTTTTTGACTAAAACGGGCTAGTTTTTGATTCGCTTTACTTTTGCTATTCTTCGAACTCAAAAAGAGCTCCTGAACTTTTCAGATTTTTCCCACCAACCGTTACTTTTTTTGTGATTATTCTACCCCATCTAAAATTGAATTTTTTTTACAGATATTTTAAAATATTCTCAAAAATCCCATTTTTCATTCTGATTATTTTGACACCCGTCCAATGATGGTCCGATTTTTTAAATATTTTTTCCAACATTCTAAACATTTTGGACAAACAAAACGCCATGCTGCGACGTTATGAAAATTCTCCAAAAATCACCAAAAATTTCAGAATTCACCACAGATTTTTTGGTAATTTTTGAAGCATTTTCGTAACGTAGCAGCATTGAGTTTCATTACTTCAAAATGTTTAGAACGCTTAAAAAAGATGTAAAGAAAATTCGGTACATCTTCGGACGGGTGTCAAAATGATCGGAATGGAAAACGGATTCTTTACATTTTTTTTAGATTAAAAAAAAATCCAATTTAGATGGGGTATAATAATCATTAAAAAATTAACGTTTGGTAACGTTTGGAAAAAATTCTGGAGTGCTTTTTTTAAATAAAAGAATCATATAGGATATCGTAAAGCGAATCAAAAATGGTGAGGAAAAATCATTGGTCGAGTTGACATGCAATGCCCCATTTATATAATATTATAAATGAACATCATTCCATCAAAACAATACTTTTCGAAAGTTTGACCTCATATAAAAAGGTCCTGAATATCGTCTGTTGTGATATTGTACAATTCTTCCTTTATGGTTTGTTGATTTAATTTTATACTGGGAGATAAATTCTTTATGTCCAACCGGGAGATAATTTCTTTATTCATGGTTTTGGCTCCCTTTGCACGGTCTTTACTCTCATAGCGGGAGCGAAAACTTCTCGTTCGGTAAAACCGATCTTCGCTCCCCGAAAATAGATAGCGAAATCGGCCTTACCGTTCGTGTATGGAATAAATAATATTGTGTGTGAGTTTGAAGCGTCGAGGAGACGAAAATGTGTCCATTTCTCGAGTGCGTTCGGGTCAGAAGTTAATGTGCATGCGCGGAGTACGTGTTTGGGCAATGGCGCGTGTGCTATTGTCACTGCTGCTGAGTGCGGATTACGTATTCAGGCACTCTTACATCCCAGGACTTGAAAGTTCCCGAATACGTACAGCTTGTCACCCCTACCCGCACGGAAATATATATATCAGAAGTAATATGTCAGGAAATGTACCAATTATATATAAAACATATAAATTATACATAAAAAATATCTTATTACAGCCGCTTTTAGTATATCAAATATTCATATAGATGCAATATATTATCAAAATATTTATTATATATATACGATGTATTAATTGTATATCTCGCAATATATCCATTCATTGATATATAACTCGCACATATTTTAATATATATTTTCCGTGCGGGTTATTAAACCGCCCAATATATATCAAATTATGTGCGAGTTATATATCTATGAATGGATATATTGTGAGATATACAATTAATACGTCGTACATATATAATTAATATTTGAATAATATATTGAATATATATGAATATTTGATATACTAAGAGCGGCCATAATAGCATATTTTTTATGTATAATTTATATATCTTATACATAATTTGTACATTTCCTCATATATAAGTCATACATATTTGGGCAATTCCATATCAAGTGATCTGCAAGGCTTTTGGGACAAATTTTTCTGATCTTCACGTCGATCTCAGAAAAAGTAGTTCACGATGAAAAAAAAAAAATACTCGCCAAAGCTTTTTTTTTATTCTCAATATTTTTTAAGTTATGCAACCTCTTCGTTTTGGCGCATTTTTTTTTCTTCAAAAAATCATAACTCCGGCTACGTTGGTCATAGGGAGATCAACTTGGGCTCATTTTCTTCGCAAAAAAATATAGTTTTTAGAAAAAAATAGGGCATTGGGATTTTCGATCGCTCAACATAAAATTGTCTGCATTTCCCGAAACAATTAGAGATTGCGGAAAAATGCATTTTTTTTTTTTGAATCTGAAAAAAATCACAGACGTAGATATATATCCTCTCAGTGCTGTGTAATTTTCAGAGTGGGAGAGCCAGGCGTTATTTTATTATGGCTAAAAATGTGTATTACGTTGATAAGTACCTTTTATCGTGTAATATTTTCAGCAGACTACTTAAGGACTTAGGATTCAAGAATGGGCTTTTCGGTTCAAATAACATCTTTAATCATGTATTTTGAGCCAAATTATGTTGCTTCAACTTCAAGTTTAATAATTATTTCAACTATCACATTGAAAATTCTGCAACTATAGGTCCAACGAATGCTCATAATCCACCTAAGTCTTTTCTATTTCCGAAGAATTTTCGTGACACAAAATATAATTTTTTGAAAAATACATACAACCAAAAAACTATTAAATCGATAAATGTTGTTAACGTTTACAGAATGTTCTTGAGAAAGAGAGGCACGAGCATAGTGTAAGAATGCGCTAGATGTCGACGGCTGAGAATAATAACATCGTTGTTCAGAATTTGCTTGGAAAACATCGTGGTTCAGAATTTGGTTGAAAAACATCGTCGTTCAGAATTCGCTTGGAAAACATCGTCGTTCAGAATTCGCTTAAAAAACATCGTCGTTCAGGATTTGCTTCGAAAACATCGTCGTTCAAAAGCGGATTTTGTGGGAAACATTTTCTGAGTCTACGCCAATGCCAGGTACACGATTAGCGGAAAACAGAGGCTGGTTCACGTGAGAATTGCGACAAAGCGTTTATATTCCTTTATTAAATAGCGTCATTCTAGTGCATATTTTCGGTTAATTTTGATGACTCATGTATCATAAACATTACACTGATCGATAAAAAAGTTTTTTGACCCAGCGACACACAAAATCAGTCATACAGCTATAAATCAGTAAAACTTCAAACTTTCTTGATGGACGTATAAGAAACGAAAGCAAATTTTATGAGAAAATAATGAATTTTTGGTTATGTTAGATGTATGGAATCAGAACTTGCGTGATGAAATCGAAAATAACAAAAAAAAACTTTTTTGTCAATCAGTGTAACGTTTATGATACATGATTCATCAAAATTAACCGAAAAAATACACTAGAACGACGCTGTTCAATAAAGGAATATATACGCTTTGTCCTAATTCTCACGTGAACCAGCCTCTGTTTTCCGCTAATCGTGTAACTGGCATTGGCGTAGACTCAGAAAATGTTTCCCACAAAATCCGCTTTTGAACGACGATGTTTTTGAAGCAAATCCTGAACGACGATGTTTTTGAAGCGAATTCTGAACCACGATGTTTTCCAAGCGAATTCTGAACGACGATGTTTTTCAAGCAAATTCTGAACCACGATGTTTTTCAAGCGAATTGTGAACGACGATGTTACTATTCTCAGCGGTCGATGTGATACGTACAGTGATGCGTACAGCTCCTTCAGATCCCCGGTCCGTATTAGCAATCTTATACACATCGCTTACGCGATTCACTTGAATTTACATTTACACAGTTAAACATACATAGGCTTGTTTAGCCTTAAATCCTGACAATCCAATTTGTTTACCAGTCTTATGAATCGGGTTGTTAATTATAAGTTAAAAGTGACCAAGATCCCCGGAATATGTCGTGCGGCTCCGTCGGATTTGGCCCTGGACATTACAGCAATTTCTTAATTTGAACATAACTTCTTTCTGAATTCGGATTACCTTCTAGAATTCGAACCAGTTTTTTAAGGGCTAATAGAGAAGATGTTTTCCTAGGGTGACTGATCAGCGCAATTGCCCAGATGATAAATTTCTGTTTCAATTATCTGAACACGGACTTTTGTACTTGACGTATTTCAAACTATATAGAAACTTAATGAAAATCATTACGCTTACTTTCTTTAGTTAGTAAGTAATAAACATTCGTTTACGTCTTTTATTGTATTCTCTCTTTAATAAGGGTAGCCCGAAAAATGTTCCTCCTCTCTGGAACGTCGACAGGCAGTAGAGTAATGGTGAAAATTTTATCATACTCCTAAAAGGTCGACTAATGATATTTTACATGTGTTCCGCCAGCAGAAGCACAATTTTTGTCTTTCTTGATCTTTCTCCTATAAGATCCTATACTTTAGGATTTTTTTCATAGTAATTCAATGCAGATAGGTATTAGCGGAGAAGGAAAGGGTTGGACTCTGACCCTAGCGGAGGCCGGCACCGCGTAATAACGACGATCCTCGCAAGATGAGTCACATTATTAAAACTTTGTGTACCCAAGGTACTGGTTAATTATAAAAATCTTGAACGCTTGCTCAAAGATAAGTGCGTGAAAATTGATTTTTGAAAAGAAAACTAATTTGAGTCACGGCCTAATCAATTCTTAAATCGAAACCATGTTCCATAAAAAAATTATGAAAAGCGAAATATTATATCATCAGAACTCACACTGGACATTTGAAGAACTGATCATGCAGCTGCCCGATTACGAATCTGGTGGGTCTGGGTTTAATCCCAGCCCATGGGCCATAACGCCTCAGTTTTTTCACAACTCAAAAACAGGACGTGTCAGAAGACATTCATTACATGGCAAAACAAAGTCTTGAGCCCCCAGAAAAAAGTTAGAGCGTTTGGTTGTTTCAACGATAAATCCAGCGTCCCGTAGACGCTGCTTGTGTGGCGTCGGGCAGTTAGTACTGAGTGAGTGGAATCAATATCTGAAGATATCTCAAGCCCTCTCACTGCTAGCTACGTCAAACTGCAATATCCTTGAAATGGGTTTCTCAAGAGGGTAAATATCTACATCGCAGGGTTGTACCTCTGTGTTAGTCATTGACGGTTTCTCCTCATCGTCGTCGTTATACAGCGGTGCTTCTGCGGTTGGGCAAACGCCGCAACCAAATTTTCAGCGAACTCAAACGAAGCAAGGCAAGTCAATTGTTAGATATCACCAAATTCAGGAACCTACTGATTCACAAAAAGTATAATTGCAGTGAAACAGTTCCCGTTCGCGATCACTGCGAAAAATGTACCTGCCTCAGTGAATACTGTATCTCTTGGATCTCGAGCCAGAACTATTCCCTAGTTGCCGACGCCGGTGGAGACTATAGCTACAGCTACTTCCCAGCTTCCAAGATCCTGGACAAGTTCAAAGTTTCGTTCTTTGCCCGGTATCTAGCAAACGCTAACGATAAGGAGCTTCTTCCTCGTGCAAGTTCTTGCATCGTTTGAGCGGTCTTTTTCTCCTTATCTATTCTGCTACCGATTCTTTTTCGCATATCACTTCAGGGAGATATAGTTCGATCTCAAATCCTGTGAAGTATTGTCCTTAGCTTCCTTCCTCATCATTCTGTTCGCGAGGTCTGCAGGCATTTTGGTTTAATTTTGTTCTATAAATTGCCATTTTTTTTTCTTCTCGTGGTTATGATTGTCTGTGTTACGTCTTCTGTAAACATTTTTTTCATAATTATGCAAATATTAGGGTGAAGTCGGGTGGGTATTAAAAACTGTGACGAAGATTTAACTCGGGACCGACCCCGGGTGGTCCTCGCTCACTTGCCCTTTACCCAACCGTGGGGATGGGTACCATACTTTGAAAGGGTGTACATATACATGTAGACGAATATTCACGTGTATATATATAACACGTAAGTGCCCCTGTTCCGTGGATATTTCGTTGTAATTTTAATTATTATGTCAGAGGGCCTTAATCTCCGTCCATTAGTTTGAGAGGCAAGGACGCGAAAAAATAGAAGACAGGAAAGAGGGCAAACCTTGAATATTAAGTCCTTCTAAACCTATAAACCTTGAACATCAAGCTATAGCAGTTTTCGCAATTTGCAGCATTTCGAAACCAACCACTTGACTTCTTTCTTTAGCTTCCAGAAAAAGTTGTTACCTGTATCTTATCATTTCCAAACATGCAAACATTACATTGAAATATTTCGACGATATTGTAGGTGTCTCTATTGTGAAAGCATGAAATTGCAATATTGCAAATACCTTGCCTAGCAGCAAACTTTAGCATCATCCTTCCAATAAACTTGCTATGGCTGTTTCAAGTTGAAATAATTTGCTTTCACTCAACATTGTTTGAACTGACTCTGGAGGAGAGATTGCAAACTATATCATTTGAATGTTGAATCAGTATGCTAGTATCTCGCCATCTATATAATGACACGAGTCGCCTCTGAAGCATAATTGTAACTCCTGATGCAATTATTAAAAATTGGTTTCGCTCTAATCTGCTGGCACATTTTTGTACCATATTTGCAACCCTCCTGTTCACGTTTCAACCAGAACAATCAATCCCATAACACCAATTCACAAATTGCTTCGATTGAGAGTAATAATCCACGAGTCAACAGGTGGGGCAAAAACATTTAATCTCGTGCTAACCAAAGGAATATAAAATAACAGACGGATAAAAGCGGCTGATGATAAAAATAATGAAACACAATGTGTGTAAACTGTGTGGCAGTAGTAAACCGCAAAAATTAGTGGATGCAGAGAGGAATACACTGAATAAATCACCGGATTAAAACACCAGTTAGAATTCGGCTAAATTAAGTTGGTATATTTATATAAATGAAAAAAATGCTATCGACAATTCATGGCTGGATAACTTGGACACAGGTAGGTGTCCTACGGTAGGGGACTACGGGCTGCCCTGTCTCTACCTACCTTTATCAACATCAACTGGCTCTACTCGATTATGACCGACTTACCGACATAAGTGGGCGCGTCGCTTATTTCGATGAAAATTGAAGTCTACGGACCTAAATCGCAAAAAAAAGGTCTCTGTCGCGGATCGCTACGTGCAATTCCGAACCTAAATATGTCAAAACCTTTTTGTTTTGTGCGGAAACAAAGTAATGGCATTGTTATTACGAAAATGTGTCAATTGGCGTCGTCGCCCAACTGTCACATTTTCGTAATAGCAATTCCATTACTTTGTTTCCACACAAAACAAAAAGATTTTGACATATTTAGGTTCGGAATTGCACGTAGCGATCCGCGACAGAGCCCTTTTTTGCGATTTAGGCCAGTAGACTTCAATTTTCATCGAAATAAGCGACGCGCCCACTTATGTCGGTAAGTCGGTCATAATCGAGTAGAGCCTCCCCTTAACGCACAATATACGCGGACGTAAGCGCACAGGGTGGCCCAAAAGAGCCGACTCACTTTGAAACGATAACATTCGACGGAAGTATGGAAGAACGTGACATCTCAGATTGTGCCAGAAGAAGGTGACGTCCTTAATTATGCTACAAGAACGTAACATCTCGACCAAGGACAAATTTTTCATTGATACGGTACTGGAATTTGCGGTATTCATACTTTTTTCTTACATCTCGTCGACTATCTGACCAAGCTCCGCTTCAAGTTGACCCAAATTTGTGGCTTCATGATGGCTTTACAGTCATTGTCTTGTATTTTTGATGCTAAATTCCAATTGTTCATTGGAAAAACACAGATTTTTTAATGGGATCAATTAAAACAATTGTAAACCACGGTAAACCAATAATTTTAGGGCACAATTGTGTAGTCAAGGTGGAAGTTCAACGAAGAGGAAGAGAATTTGTTTTTTTCGAATCCGTTCATTTATTATGGGTTGTGAATAACCTACGAACGTATCATTCGTAGACATAGCTATATATGTCTTTCGGAAAAATATGAACAGCCGTAGCCGAAAGAAATGTTGCACTGAATTTGACCGTTTTATACTTATATCTCAACCGCAAATAAGTGGAAATGCGATATGATCAGTGAACATACTGTACGCCTGGTGACTTTTGAGGTTATTGCTTCTAGAGGTTTTTTTTTTCAATTATTTATTGCCGTCGAACATGACAAAGGGGCGACTGGAAATTTGACCATACTTTGGCAACACCTTGAACTATGTTCAGTAGAATTTTTAAGTGAATCGAGTAGATACTAAGACAATTTCTTTAATCGCGTCTCACGGAAAATCAAAAATCAATCAGGGTCTCAAACTCCGAAAAACTCGTCGCAACGTAGTAAGGAATCAAATTCTGGATGGGCGTTAAATTCGCCAACCCTCGGCCGAAACCTGTCCCGCTTCGCATGGAATACCCATGGAGAAAAAAGAAACATTCTTTTTTTATTATCTTTCCTATCGGCGTACTTTTTTAACATTTTCGGAAACGCGAATCGAAAATTCGTGCTTCTCGTTTGTCCCTATATACAAATCTTCGAATATTGATGAATATGTTAGGATTATTTTAATGTTTTGAAATTGTCCTTTCTTGTGCCACCCGGTATGTGACTATACAGAGGTACACATTCCAAAGCACATACAACCCGATTGACTAGCTAGCTAGTCTGTGGTGTTTCTAACGCGATGTTGCCGCCTGTGCCCGTGGAATATACCTGTCAAGGTTTTGTCCACCGTATTAGTGGCGACCTGAGCCTCGTCCTCATCCTCATACGTCGCCGTAGTTGTCGCATATTCGCCCTAGGGCCAACGGGTGGCGGAGAGCAGCGCGTCGCGGTGAGCATTTGGGGGTTGTTCCAGCCACGACAGAGCATTCATTTCCCAAGTGAACCATGACTCACTTCCCACTGTTGCTGCACTTCCTCTCGTATTTAACCATCACCAGCAAAATATTATGGAGGGAATTTCTCCTCGTATGGGCGTACGCCCTTCGTACCCGAAAGACGGGATCCCGGAGACTGTGAAACGGGTGAGCGTTTTGTTGAAGACATATTCACCCACAATGAAAATATTTTAATTAAATTTCTAAAGACAAAGTTTAAACATTCTGTGTTTTTTTCTTCACTCAGCCTCACAGTTTCAACTAAGAGCACAATTCTCGTCTCCTGTGTTTTGATTAGACGACGAGGAAGCTCAATTTTCTCTCCCAATTTTGGACAGATCGATCGGCTAAGCGAGAACCAATTTGGAAATGGCGGTTCAGAATTTCTGAATAAGACATTTTGGAAAAAAAAAATTACTAATGGTCAATTATGATGTTTCCACGGCAGGTAGTTCAACTGCCAATAAAAAAAGATGGCATTGAATCATTTCAAGATATCCGACAGGTAGGAAATTCATTGGAGTATATTCGGTTTCCAACCAGTTTCGGCCAAAAATGGTAGTTTCGGCCGAAGTTCCAGTGTCGACCGAAAATTGGCCAAACTTCGGTTTATTAGGCACGGTTTCACTAAATAGTATCTTTACAAAAATAAACTGACTTTCTAATAAATTGAAGTCTTTTATTTATACAATAATCGAATAGTACCTTGAAAGGTAAGAATAACACTAGATTTCTGTGTTCAAGAAAAATTCAACTAATTTTCGACACAACTACACAAGTTTTGGTTCCGGTTCCGTTTCCGGCCAAAAATAGAAGATGATTCAAATATTCGATTCCGGTTTCGGTTTTTGCTGAAAATCGTGTTTCGGTCGGATACTAGAAAGTATGTTTGGCCACACGTGTATCACGACATATTATAAACATCTTACACAATCTTGTAGCAAAATTAGAACGTAATCCTTTTTCTATTTGAATTACAATGAATCTTGCGCGACCTTGCTACGGAGTAGGTATCATGGAATCTGACAGGGATCGACAAACTACATCGACGAAAACAGGCAAGGAGTTTATTATGATTCGATTCTCTCTTGCTCAATCAGCTTTTCCCTATATACGGGAGTGCGGTGACTGATTTTCATGACAAAATTATTGTGATGATGTTGGAGATGAGGATGATAACAATTAAACGATTAGATTCAGCCTTTTCCAATAAGAACTAGGACTATAATTATAATCTGACTCGTGTAATAGATATGTGACCGAAGTGAATTAACAAAAATGAACCAATTACCAATTGTTGACGAACTGCTGAGTCCACCTTATGAACACACCCGTAATTCTGTGTGTCGGAAGGGCATCCGTATCACGAAAAAACCAATACTGAAGTCACGTTTAGATGTTTTGATATGATTCAAATCCGCATTTTCCGAAGATAGTCACCCTTCCCAACCTAAATATCTTTACGGTTATTCAATAACTAATCGGTAATCGAAGAGCGCGAAGCGCGCTGCTATTCTAGTATATGGAAAAAATCTGTGTCCGCGTTTATACTTTAATGTATTCTTGATGCTGGTATTACGGATTACCTCGCACGTGACATATGAATATTTGCGATGTCGTGTGAAATTCGCTGAGGTATTATACGTGTACATACAACCTTGTCCCCTATACATTTGATGGGCTACATTGATGGCGTTTCCTGAATTTTCTCTCTTCTTGAGGAAAAATATATGTCGGAGGAAATTCTCGCGCCATTGTATGTGTTGGGGTTGAAATTTCATAATCGAGCCGAGGACGCATATATACACGTCTCTGGGCACACAACACATCGAAGAAGATCCGCGCTACAGCGATATTCATGCATACGTAATCTAGTGCCATTATTTTTTCACACCCCATTCGAGCCGCAACAAAGTTTTCCAATTAACATTTCAGGTCGCAAGGCTATATAACACCGGATTGTAAACTCTTTTTTTTAGTCTCGATCTCGGCTCAAGAGAAGCTAGTCCTTTTTCTTCTCGGCATTGTCGACAGTAAAGTAAAAAATGTGTGTTTCTTCCTTTTGGACAGTTCATTGCATAGATAACAAAGAATATTCGAATAAAAGTTTTTCGAGAATCTTGAGAAATGTCTGAAAGTCATTTCTAGGACAAAGTTTCGATACGTATCTCCTTTTGCCATGTTTGCTCGTGAATTTCAAAGCGGGAGTTTCGAAAAAAAAATCAATTAGTCTAGTTGTAGTTCGCCTCAGAAAAAATATTTTGATCGTCCGGTACAGCTAGAATTGTTTTATACATATATCGAGCTAATTAGGTATCGAAATATCTTACAAACTTTTCTCCGTAAGTTGCTGCTGAATATTTTGTCAGTACTCAGTATGAATGGAATCTCAATCATCATTCATTAGACCGTACTGACGAATCCAATAACGATTAATAATCGGAAGGCCAATGAGTGGAAACTAGATTATTATCGAGCCACAAGAAATCGTAGAAGTAAAGCTGTATGAAAAAAGCGTCGATTCGAAGACTTTGTGGAGTTTGTGAGTTGGTATAGATATTTCAGAGGAGCCGAGGAGCCTTGGCGATAAACATCTCATTCAATTTTAAGATCCTTACCCGAGGGCAGTATTTAAGTGACTTTCTTAAGTATCGTGCAGAGTCATTTTTCCCTCCTTTGCTCCCCTTCTTTTTCTTACTTTTACCGCGCGTCTCTGCAGTGACGGTGAGAAAGCCTCACCAACTTCCGGTTCATATATTTAACTCTCCATGGGCTGCTGTTATCGGGCAAATAAAATCCTCATGGTTTATTAACACCCCTGGCATTCTGGGACCTGAATTACCACTGGCGTTTAATCTATAAACGTTTCACTTAGAATGCAAAAAAAAACTCATATATATATGAGACATATATGTGAACATCTCCAGTAGTATGAAAGCCAGTGACCAAGATTTTTGTCACATAGCACCCCGGCTAAACCCGTATGAAATCGAAAGATTATAACCATATACCCATAAATGCGATTTTCAGACATTTTGCGCGTAGCGTTTGATCTGAGCACATTTAAAAAACGTCAACAAATCTAACCTAAGTGTTATGTAGCATCTAACTAATCAGACAACTTTTCCATACAGTGAAACCTCATTTACACGATTCGCGCTTGTACGTTTCTCGTAGTTATACGAAACATTTTGGCCCCGGCAGTAAATTTGCAGTACTTGTAGGTATTTCACTTTAGTTTGATTAGCACATGTACGTGATTCAAAGAAAATCAGATAAGGTTAAAATGAAAGGTTTAACCTGAATGGGCGAAACTGAAGTTGAAGGACTTTTCTAATAAATCAAAATATTGTATCGAATTTTGTTCATCAATTTTGACATGCGTTGGTATAATGTAGAGTAACTCGAAATAGGGAAGTGGTATATTATGATGGTAATATCGGACTATACGAACCAATTTTATTTGTTATGCCTCTAACTGAGGAACGGCACTCAATTCGAGAGCATTCAGACCACAGAAAGGCCGAAAAAACTGTTCAACAGTTTATTAAAAATCTTTCAAGTAAAAAAGTTACCTGCAAAATCCCAATCGTACAAAATGAAACGAAAAAAGCTTTTGAGGTTTTTAATTCACTGCGTAATGGCCGTTCTTGACAGGAGCGTAACAAGCGCCGGGGTGGTTGCCGGGCGACTCCGGAACATTTTTGTCCTCATAGGCGACACTGAAAATATCTGAGAACAGTACTTCTGTGATCTGGGCATCGATGCGAATGATTTAAAATAGAAATGAATTGAGCTGCTATGGGTCACTTAGGTCGCATTTGTTGACATTTTTGAAAATACACTTGGGTCAAACGCTATGCGCCAAATGTCCGAAGATGCAAATTTTAGTAATGGAATCACAAAATCTATGTGCATTTTGAAGATAAGACAAGCTACGACAGTCTACCATTTTTTTTTTTTTTTTTTTTTTTGTTCACAAAGCAGAAATGGCCCCCCACGAAGATGCACTTTGATCTGGCCGTTACTACCCACCTAGTCGGCTGTAGAGTCATCTATAATGTATCCATTTCCAATCCAATCCAATCCATTCTAGACGGTTTTAGCCGGGATGCGATGAGAGATGGTTTTGGTCACTGGCTCCCTGAATACATGGCAACAATTAATGATCTCAAAATGGCAATATTACAGTGAAAACCCGAAACGTAACAAGTTTTATACTATTTAATGTAAAAGTCACGAGCCAATCTTTAGAATTAGGAGATCAATCGAGTTCCCTTGTGGCAGAGGGATGACATTTCCAGGATACAATTCATCCATCTCCATTCTTCGTTTTTGTTCCGTTTCCGCTTTATCGTTATATCTATAGCACAGCTATTCTTTTACATCATACGCCTCTCCTGGATTCACATTCTAATACCCTTGGAACGCGACGTGAAAAATTGGTGAAAGGTGCCAAAGCCGAGAGAGCAAACGGAGGAAAAGAACGATGAAAAAAGAAGCAAGAACCAAAAATGGGTAACAGTGCGAGAATGGAAGGGAAAATCGACCAGCGTTCCTTTGTATCTGTTGCACAACATTAGACTCTCAGATAAGACAATTCTACTACAATCGCATGCCAGGGAAAGAATGGTTTATCTTGACATGCAACCTCCAGATCAGCGACCCCAAGAACACATCTTGTTTTTTATGTATGGGTTCCTGACTCCCTGCCTCTCTAGATTTTCTCAGCATCGAATCTTATTATTGTTCCTTGTTTTTACTTTTTCCGAATAAAGCGGCTAATACAACGTTCACGCGGTCGAGTCACGATTATCGAAATTACGTCTTGAGCAACGTGAACTCTACAATTCTAATTGACGCATGATAGCGGTACCTGATGATGGTTCGATTGAATCATACACAATATTATTCATATGGATCACACTTGTGGTTCAGTTCAAAGTTATGTTTATGGACAGGGTATTGACGAGAGTACAAATGAGAAATCGTTTGGAATACTTCACGAGTCTACTAATACGTTTTATCTTGAGTTTAGAGACCAAGGTGCACCGCATATAACCGTAGAGATCGCTCTCTAAATTTCTCGGAGTGAAATTTCCACTCTTAAGGACTCGCGCGAAAGCTAGCGCGTACAGGATCTTACTACATTTAATTTATATCCAACGCACTGATATATATACTAACTGGATACGAGATCGCCTATGGAGCCATGGGCCAGCGTTTTGTACCCATTAGAAGCTGAGATTCGACCATGCGACGCCTGGCAGTCAGCCTGCGTACTACGTTGTGTACCAACCAAATTCCGTGACCAACTTGTCCCTCGTTTTCTCATTCTTGTCCCTCGTTTTCTCATTGGTTTGTCACCGCGACCCTACGAAGTACCCGTGGCTGACTGCCAGGTTCGCAGCGGTTTCTATTGGGAACATCAATATGGCGGACACCTCGTATCCAGTTAGTATATATATCAGTGATCCAACGTCATTGAAAATATCGCGATTCTCTTTGAAGCATTTTGAAGACAAAAGAAGGATCTATGTTGTGACCCAGGCCGATTTTGGAACTTCGTTTTCAACTTTCCAAAAAATGCATTATTTTATTAATGCATTATTCATTTCATTATTCATTACATCTTGATTAAGCAATGAAAATTTTTTTCCCATTACACATTAGGTACTTTAGTAATTATTAATGGGAATTATCTGCATTATCCATTACATTTTTAATAAGTAATGCATTTTTTCCATTAGGGTAAGGTTGCTATCAATGGACCGTTGCCTTCGATGGACCGGTGGTATATCTCAGGTATGTGTTGGTGCTTGGCGTTACTATGAGTGCGAATCAAGTCTACTAGTCGCAAGAGAGTGGCCATGTTAAAAACAGTCACATGGGTGCCATAGGTGTGCTGAAATTGAGTGAGGTAGGAATTTGCCCTTTCTGATCTTATTTTTCCTAATTTTGCAAACGTGTTTGAACCCTTGTATCGGTGATTTTTCCTAAATCGTGTTGGATGGTTTTGAAGCTTATGATTCTCTCTTCAAAATGATATTGAAACTTCTTTTCGTATCTTTTCATCCTGTGGTAATGGTATAGGTTATGTGTTGCGATGCGAATTTCCATGGATGAACCGGGTAACAGCGCTATGAATGGACCAGCATGGAAGGCATTACTTTTCTCAGTTTGTAAGACACGTTTGAGAGCATCTATCGTGGTTGACCCACAATTTATTTGAATGTATTTTTATCTTGTTTCCAAATACTTGGAGATTATTTTAAAATTCATATAGGTGTGAAATCGAAGAATTTTATGCTTCATTTTTGTCTGTGGTGAAACTGATAAACATTTGAACAGATATTTATGAGTCTACGTCAGATAAATGGTTTGGTTTTTCGCAGTCGTGTGTAATTCAAAAGAAATATTACTTCTATTTTGTCAGTAATAGTTTTTAAGTATCATAAGTCCATCTTACGTTCTATTACTGAGCAATTAAAATCCATTCTATAAGATTTGAGACTGTTATTCTAATGAAAATTTAAAAAATCTACTTATACGTCAGAAATTCATCATTTAGACCAATATGGTTTTATGTTAATTATTTTTAGTGGTCCATCGAAGGAGATGGGGTGGTCCATTCATGGAGCAGGGTTGCCATGAATGGACCAAATTCAAAAAACAGAACATCGGTAATAAATAATTCGAGATTAACCATAACCTCGGTCACTCGTGACTGCTCTGTAGAATAGGTTTCAAAGAAAACATCCACCAGTGGTTTTGCATTTTCGACTCAAAATGCAATTTTTATGACCAACATTGCTTAGGGGGTCCATCGATAGCAACCTTACCCTACACATTACTTTCGTGATTATTAATGCAAAGTCTTCCCATTACGCATTACTTCTGTGATTATTAATGCAAATTCTTCCCATTAGGTATTACTTTGGTAATTATGATTGTGAATTCGCTGCATAATCCATTATATTTTTGATGATTAACGCAATGCTACCCCATTGCGCACTATAACGATAGTTGATAATGGGGTACTACTGCTAGATTAATACATATTTAATGAATCATGCAATTTTTCCAGATTATAGATTATCTTGTTAATCAATAATACAACGTGCCTCCAGTTTTCATTATCTTGATGAATGAATAATACTGGAATGTTCCAATAATTGATGAATCATTATTAAGATTCTAACGCAGTACGGTAATTTTGAAAGGTATGTATAACTCTGTTGATATTTGATTTCGTTTACTTAGGATAGTTCCAGTTGTTTCTTTGACCTTCACGGTTAATAGGTATTTTACCTAATTTTTATTATTGAATATCTATTATACAGTTTCACTACGGCACATCCTACATTCATGTGGTTCTACCGGAATAAATCATTCTCATTAATCTTTTTCGTCATTTTTGTGTACAACCCTTTTCATTTCACACGGTTTTAGGGGATGAATTATGAGAACAAGGTCAAATAAAAAAAGCACTGTTGAAAAAATCGATTCTTCATCGATGCCAACTATTTAGATGAACATAATTATAATTATTCCAAAAATCTCTTGGAAGATGTTCACCGATACTTTTTTTTTTGCAATCTCCTCAATTTATATCGAGGTTGAGTATACAAAGTTATTATTATCATTATTGAGGATCAGTGCATTCTGTTACTATGGACGGATTTACTCCATTCAACTGGGTATAATGTCTGATGAATTATTATTTCACGGCGAATGATGAAAAAATGTGATTGCGATGCATTACTGTAATTATAATTCCTAACCCACTCCCGTGGTGATGAATAATGAAGTCGAATCCATTAACCATTACTTAAGTAATGGATTAACCATGACTTAAGTACTCCAATTCGAATGCATTACCTATTTTTTGAGTATGGATAATTCTATTCTATTCCATTACCTATTACTTTAGTAATGAATAATGTAATTCGATTCCAGTACCCACTACTTGAGTAATGGATAATGCAATTCGAATCCATTATTCCGTTTTTTGAATTACCAATGGTGTGATAGTTCATTGACCGTTTTTCAAGTAATGGATAATGCATTAAATTTAAATTACTATTTTCGTAAGTCTGAATTTCAGCCCGAAATCAATGAAATCGTACGTAAGACTAGCGAGAAAACTTGTATGAGCCAAAGCACAATCACGATGCGCCAATCCTTAGCGCCTGTCCCAGTGTCCCTACTCCGTCGAAGCCCCGAGAGTCTGTCCCAACCGTTATTCCCTCCACTTTCGTGCGGGAAGCCGAATTCTCCCGCGCTGGCTCACTAGGCAACGTCTTTAAGAGAATGCTGGACTCAGTCTTTATTCCGTATTGAAAAAATAATGAAGCCTAATATGAACGGGGGGGTGTTGAATGGGCTCCTTAGACGATTTGTATTAAATTGGTAGCTGCATGAACGTGTGAGATACACGACACGAACCAAAATCGAGTAAAATAAGGCTTTTTTTCCACTCACATATATCGCAAAACTTGTTCATTTCACTCAACGATGAAGACGAAAAATTGTTTAATAAAAAGACTGTAATTGTCGGTATGAAGCAGTGGCCGCGGCCATGTTGGATCGTTTCACCAACCTTCGTCTCGCGGTCCTGCATTTCACGAACCGACGTTCCTTGTTCAGCGCTATGACAGCTGAGTGTGAATTCAAACGGAAATAATTCGGAATAATAATAGTTACAACAATGCATTTTTATTATTATTATCATTAAAATTATGTTAATAATTTCCGAAATAATAATAATAACAATTATTATTATGATAATAATCATTATTATCATTGAAAAAAATTTACTCGAAAGTTGTGAAATTTGTGAATGAAAATGAAAACGCATGCGGCATTTTTTTTTTCTACCAACACTGAAATCCTGTGAAACGCACAGAATAATCAAAATTCCGGATCTTTTGAGAAATTTTCAAGTTTCATCATATAAAAAAATTAGACAAGGCACAGGTATAAAGTCGTATACGCCATTTTTTTTTTTTTTTTATCTCGAAAATGTTGTGAAAACCGGAATTTCAATTTTTTCCATAATAAAAATAATAACATAATAATCACAATTATTATTATGATAATGATTATTATTATTATAAATAATTATTATTATCATTGACAAAAAATTACTCGAAATTGGTGAGAGGGGCCATCTTGGATGTGAATCGCTAAGGAGCCTCTGAGATTGGAGTGAAGCTTTTTGATGTGTGAAAAGAGTCAGAGGGGATCAGGAGAGGAGACAATTAGCACGTCGGAAGAGTTAAAGGCAAGGAAGGGATAGGAGAGAAAAAAGCAGTCGAAACTGGGAATTGGAGGAAGGAAAAGGAGGTAAAGAGACACGGCGTTAGAGGTTAGGAATAAACTCTGGACAAGGGGATCCCGGAGCCGGGGGAGGAGAGGGGGAACAAGGCGCCTAGCGGAGATACGGAGCACCGACAGCGAGAGAAGCAAGCTCAACCGGTAAGGAGGGAAGAGCGCAGTCGGAGCACACGAGCGGGATGAGTGAGGGATCTGAAGACGGAGAAACTCTCCGGAGGATAGCTGCAGAAATCTTCAGGGGCCTAGAGCACCTAGATCAGATAGGAGCGAAGCAAAAGAAGGAAGAGGAGGAGACAGGAGTGGAGAGTAGTGATGAAGATGAAGGAGAATCGACCGAGGGCGAAAGTGGAGAAGGGGACGAAGAGAGAGATCAGGACGCTAAGGAGGCCGAGGGGTCGACCCCCTCCGAAGGCGTCACGTACTCGAGCATAGGGACGAAGGGAGGCAGAAGGAGTAGCTCGTGGGCGGAGGAAGTCAACAGGACCGACGAAAGAGAGAGAGAGAGCAAGAAGAGAGGAAGAAGGAGAAAAGAGGGTGAAAGAGAACGTAAGATCCAGGATGGTTGAGAAAAGGGAAAATGAGGGAGACGAAACGTGGCAGTGGGAGATGAGGGAGAGAAGAATAAGGGCCAGAAGCCTGGTAATAAGAGAAATGGAAGCGGAGAAAGAGGAAAAGTGGAAAAGAGAGTGGGAAGGTGGCTGGAAAAAGAGCTAGGAAAGAAGGTAGAGGTGGAACGGACATGGATGACGATAGACAAGCTGGTGTTCGTGTGACTAAAAAGGATAGAGGACGCCAATGAAATAGTGAAGCGTAAAAAAGAAATATGGGAGCGGTGGGAAATGTGGATAGAAAGAGACCGCACATTTAGAGAGAGAAGGACCAGGTGGACAGTAAGTAATCGGGCAGAGATAGCGAGACGAGGTGGAAAGAAAGTCATAGAGGAGGAAGAAAAAGTGTGCATAGACGGAACCTGGTGGATTTGGAAAGAGGATACGGGGGAATGGCACACGGAAGAGACACAAGGGGTGAGCGATAAAGAAGAGCCCCAAGGTAAGAGGGAGGCAAGAGAGGCCCAATACATAAGAGTAAGGACCTGGAGCGTGGAGGAATAATAAAAACCCGAGAGGAGGTGGTAAGTTGGAGATAAGACCTGGAAAGAAGAAAGTACGAGATAAGGAAGGAAGAGGAACGACTGGCAGCAGAAGAAGAGAGAGTGAGTCTAGTTACAACAGCCGAGAACTCCGGAAAACTAATGGACCAGGGTGGGGCGAAGGGAGTTAAAACAGCAGAGGAGCAAGACAATAAAATAGAGGAGAAAGGCGAGAAGGCAGGGGAGAAAGACAGAAAATCAGAGGAGAAAGAGAAGGATACAGTGAAGAACAAGGGCCGAAGAAAGGGAGGAGAAATTAGTAGCGAACGGGAGATAAACGAGAGAGAGCCAATGAAGAAAGAAAGACAGTGGAGAGAAAATAAAGATTGCTGGAAAGGGAAAGAAACCACATCTACGGGGGAGCCAGAGACCCAGCGAACAGAAGTGGGGGGACAAACGGAAAGGAAGAGAGAGGACGTGGAGAGATGGAGAGAGGACCTGGAACGAAGGAAAGCTGAATTGAGGAAAGAGGAAGAAGAATTGGAAGAAGCAGAGAGGAAGATCCTAGCCACAAAGAGTGAGGTGGACTCGGGGAGGGAAGACACGGGAGGCAGGGAAATGGGATAGAAATGAAGTATGGAATGAAGTAAGAAAGTAGCGTATTAGATAAGGATGTACATATAAATAATAGATTAGTAATAAGCAAATATAGATAAAACATAATAAGAGAGAGAAGTGTAAAAGGAAATGTAAAAACAGGCTGACGCCGGAAGGCAAGCCAAAGAGAATAAATACTATACTACACTATACTCGAAAGTGGTGACATTTGTGAATGGAAATGAAAACGTATGCACCATTTTTTTTTTATTTTTCTACAAAAACTCTAAAATCCTGTGAAACGCATAAAAAAGTCTGATTTCAGAGTTCTTTATGTGATAATTTCAGAATTAAAAAAAAATAAAAATTTGACAGAGCAACCGTATAAAGTCGTATACGGTATTCTGTTTCACAAATACTCTTGTCCTGTGCAACGCTTTGAAAAATTGAAATTCCGATTTTCACAACATTTTCAAGATGAAAAAAAAAAATAATAAAATAAATGGCGTATACGACTCTATACCTCTGCCTTGTCTAATTTTTTTACTATGAAACTTGAAAATTTCTGAAAAGATCCGGAATTTTGATTATTCTGTGCGTTTCACAGGATTTCAGTGTTGGTAGAAAAAAAAAATGGCGCATACGTTTTCATTTTCATTCACAAATTTCACCACATTCGAGTAAATTTTTTTCAATGATAATAATTAATAATAATTAATAATAATTGTTATTATTATTATTTCGGAAATTATAATTATAATGATAATGATAATAATAATAATAATATTAATAATAACAATGCATTGTTATACCTATTATTATTCCGAATTATTTCCGTTTGAATTCACGCTCAGCTGTCATAGCGCTGAACAAGGAACGTCGGTTCGTGAAACGCAGGACCGCGAGACGAAGGTTGGCGAAACGATCCAACATGGCCGCGGCCACTGCTTGATACCGACAATTACAGTCTTTTTTTTGTAAACAATTTTTCGTCTTCATCGTTGAGTGAAATGAACAAGTTTTGCGATATATGTGAGTGGAATTATATTTATGAGGTCGCTCACCAATTCGTTTCCACCCTTGTGATGCGTACTCGGCGATATGAGTGAAAACAAGTGACGGTCGCACGCTTCGCGACACAGAAAAGCCTTTATATTTTACTCGATTTTGGTGAGATACACGTTCATGCAGCTACCAATTTAATACAAATCGTCTAAGGAACCCATTAAACACCCCCCCCCCCTGTTCATATTAGGCTTCATTATTTTTTTAATACGGGAAAGACTGAGTCCAGCAAGAGTGAAATGTAGGGCACTCTTGTTGGAGTGAATTATCAATTAGAACATGATGAATCGAATCACTGATATCTTTTTTTTTAGAAATTCATCAAATATCACGAATTTCTATGAAAACAAATGCAAATCTCCAATTTTCTATGAAAAATCACTCCAAGTTGGAGCCTATTCAAAGAATTTTCTTCACGTAGAATTGCGTGAAATTGCATAAGATTGCGAAGATTTTCGTACAAACATTCATGGAGACCTTTCGATTAAAATAATATGAATTGAACAATATAACGTCTCTGAGTTGTAGATATTAATCGAAAATTACGAATTTCTACGCGAAATGACTAAAATCAACGATTTTGTAAGCAAAACAAATTTAATTTCGACATCAAACATTCGGTCGGAGTTCCATATTGATATAGTGAATTTTATATTCCCAGAAAATGTCAAAGTTGATGAGAAGAAGATTTGGAGCGAGGTGTAGACTAAACCTAATGGGATCAGCTAGATTGAACAACATTGGCTGCGGTCAGTACTTGGATGGGTGGCTTGTGCGGAGGAAAAAAATCGAGTTCGTATCTCTCTCTGAGAATTACACCCCAAAATTAGGGGGAACCTTTCACTCCAACATTTGGAGCGAATAGTCACTCCAGTAACGACTGAAAATTTCACTCGATAGCAGTGAAAAGTCAACACTCCTCCACCAAGAGTTAACTGTCTAACTCTTTAAAAAAGTGCACATCTCACTCTAATTTTCACTCTTTAAAAGTGAACTTTTTACTCTTGAAGAGTGAATAGTCATTCCTATGGGGGAAGTCCGGGAAGTGAATATTCACTTTTTCGCACAGTGAAAAGTCACTCTGGTCTCACTGGCACACACGATTTTCACTCTAAGGAATTTATTAGAGAGTGGAGTATAACTGATTCTAGTTTTGTTAGAGATCTTAAATGTGGAAGATTGTGGAAGTAAAGTGGGATTTCCAAGTGAGGTTAGAAGTTTGATAATTAGTGTTGATTGGCTGAGTATTCATAGTGGGAGATTTCGTAAATCACTAGGATTGATCCGGATATTGAAGGAGGGATGTTCGGGGTGAAATGAGGTTTTTCCAACGGCGTCGATTTGGAGATAAAGAATACAAGGAATAGTTTGATAACTGTAGTGAAACAATAGAAAGAAAATTGCTTGAAAGGTTATGAAATTAATTGAAAGTTTTCCGTTCATGATGCCATCTTTATTGACGCTTGTTTTGGGTCCTTAAAACTCACACTTTACACAGGTTTTTTAGGGTTATAGGCCAGGTTATACAGGCGGAAAGTCCCGTGTGTGGTGTTAAAAAAAATCGTGTGCATCGCGAGCGCAAGGCTATTTTAGCGAGTGTGATTACACCACACTCGCCTTCGGCTTGTGCTGCAAATTTCACACTCGAAAAATAGGTCTTTGCGCCGGCCTTGATACACAATGTACTACAGTGCCACCTCTCAATAGAAACGCTAAAGCCCCCAAGGGGCAGAGTTTTCCCGAGAATTCGAATACCCCCACCAGGTGCGCGCTCCACGCTGACTGACTCTCTCTGTCTCGCTTTATCTTTTCTTTTAGGCTAAGCGTTCTTATTCAGAGATTCGAACGCGAAAAAGTTGAGTTCGGAGTTCGAGTCGGAGTGGGGGAAGTGCTCGAGCGAGAAATAGGGGAAGCGTTCTTATTGAGTGGGCTCTTATTGATGTACTATTGTGTACTATTTACGGCAGTTGCCATAAACGCAGATCGTGCGGATCTCTCGCCTTCGGCTGGTCAGGCACATCAACGGCTAAGAGTATGCGGCGTGTGCATATAGTGTAAGTGTTCAGCAAGGATTATATTTTTAGCACTCTTCATTGGCTCAACTTTCTGTCGTGCTAAAATCATAACATCGCCCATGAACAGTCACTGAATTGATATGAGGCGCAAATGACTATTCTATACCATCGTTGGAGTATTAGGAAGCTTTGCCGCTATGCTGCAACTTTTGCCTTTTGTTACTTGATACTAATATATTTATGTCCTTATATACCTTTAAACGGCCCATACTATGAGCTGATGTTACATGCCCTTATGCGAGATCCATTAAGGCGTACAACTAATTTACAAGCACGCCAAGATTATCGTTTTGGGTTTAGAGTTTCACCCCTCGAGCTCCAAAACGACTACTGCAAATATCCACGCGCGTTCATACCCCAACGACTCCTATACCAAAGAGCTTGCCTGTCTCGTTTGTATTATTAATTAGCCTCATACACCACGTCCCCTTTCCTCCTCATGAGAATCATACACCAGAGTCTTAGTGTACGTCAGCTAGCTAATCGCCTGAATCACCAAACTTCTCTGTACATCATTTATGTACGTATGTTTAGCACCGAATCCTTTGTTATATATCGTTGTGGTGAGTTTATAAACAAATACGGAAACATCGTCGGGGAACCAATAATGGCAGAACTTTATAACAGTTCTGCAAACAACCAGAGGAACTGTCTTTGAGGAAGAGTAGAACTGCGTTTTTAAAATTATCTCTCCAGTACCTATTAGAAGAACTGGTCGAAATCGCGAATGGCTGTTCTGTTGATCTTGACGAGATTGACTTTTCATATGTTGTGTTGATTTTCAAATAATTTACAAGGTTCTCGATATTCAAAAATCATTGTACCTGTGCATAATTTTTTAGACGAAAACTTTTTTTTCACACCCGCTTACAAAATTAAAGTCCTGATGGCTGCATACCTACCACATGAACTCTACTTCGGAACAGTACATATAAATGAACAGGTGGCGTATATCCACATCGTAAATGCTCTATATCTTGTACACTAGGGCGAGAAAATTAAATGATCAAACGAACTTACCTGTGAAGTTCGATCATAATTATATGACCGCCCCGTCCGACTAGATCACCAGGTAGTTTCCCATTTCATGGGCTACGTGACACCACTTTTAAAGTCATTAACGCAAAAAGATAAACAATTGCAGCCACCACCTCTGCGGTAGCGTTGGCTGTAGACTTCATTCTTTAAAGCTGTTGTCGTAATCTGAAGGGATTTGGGTTTAATGGGTGGGAGTGATCTAGTCGGACGGGGCGGTCATATAATTATGATCGAACTTCACAGGTAAGTTCGTTTGATCATTTAATTATATTTCCCGCCCCGTCCTCTAGATCACCAGGTAGATGTTTAAAGCATCTTACGACAACGGTTGTGAGAATATAAACGTATGTATTTTGATTTTATTTTAATGTACATAACTTTTCAAACCAAAAACAGAATATAATACCTGGCCGTTAATATTTGGCCGTAAACAAGGTTAATTCGAAAGTATCGATTTTGCGAATGCACAGGTATCTGTAATGGGTCTATTATAGAATTTAGCAAAAACCTCGGATTTCTGGGTCCATCCTACGGTTTTTCTAATTTCCGCTAAATCTAACCCTTTTCTGAAAGCGGCAGATGTGGAAGCATGCCTTGTGCTATGTGCCTTGAAGACACTTGTATCTAAGCCACTTCTGCCCAATACAGTTTTTACCCATCTACTGAGGGTTTGTGTTGTTACCGCTTTATTGTGCGGTTTTCGAGTGCTAATGAATAATTTACCGATGTTACCTCGGATATGCTTAGTCTTTGAAATATAGGTTTTCAATACAGATGCGACACAGATCCTTCGATTTTCATCAAAGTTTGGTAGTTTTAGTACTGGTTGTACTCTGTTAAGACCAGATGTCTTTAGTCTGTCTGTAATTTTGATCTCAATCGTGTCAGTAAGAATCTTTATATTGATAAACTCTATTTGGGCAAAGGTTTGCATTCTATGACCGGTAACTAATGCGAGTAAAGAAATTAGTTTCAGGGACAAATTTTCCAAAGTTAGGTTTTCGTTGGGGGATAGAGTAGCGATGTATGTCAATACAACACTGGGGTCCCAAGTTACTTCATATCTAGGTTTACTAGGTTTAATGTTATGTAACCCCTTGAAAAATCTCGTGATGAGCGGGTGTTGGCCTAAATCTCCATTTCTAATTAGAGAAATAGCTGAGCGAATGGAGTTTAAAGAGCCGTACGACAATCCCGAATCAAATTGACAGGTCAGGAACTTGATAATATCGGGTACAGAGCTATTATAAATATCTATGTTCTGAGCATTGCAGAACATATACCACTGCCTAAGTCCAGAATCGTATTGTCTTAGAGTTGACGAACATATTGATGCGAGAAAAATTTTCGCTGCCTCTTCCGGAATACCTCTCAGTTTATATGCTTGCTTGATAATATACCTGCCACCAGGGTAAGTTTTCGATGCAGGGGATGTGGCTCTCTGTCGGAAGAAGAAAGTAAACTTATATCAGGTTTAAGAATAATGAGTTCAGAAACCAGTAATAGTTTGAACAGAGGAAACCATGGCTGGGATGGCCAGAAAGGGACAACAACAATGCCTCTACAATTAGTGTTTTGTATCTTTCGTAGAGCCCGTAAAATTATTGAGAAGGGCGGAAACGCGTAAAAGAAAACATTTTCCCAGGATAGGGTGAACGCGTCGGCAGTCAGAGAATCTGGATCTCTAAACCATGAAATATAGGTTTCACATTTCTTATTGTTTCTGCTAGCAAAAAGATCTATATCTGGTACGCCGAACTTGTTCACGATCAGTTTGAAAGCAGTATCACATAATTCCCATTCCGTTTCTTTCTCTAATTTTCTCGATTCTGTGTCTGCTTCAAAATTGTCTGATGTGCTTATGTATGATGCGAATATCAGGATCTTTCTTTCCTCGCACCACTGCCAAATTCGCTTAGCTATGTGACTGAGCTCAGAACACTGTATGCCCCCCATACGATTAATATATGAGATCGCAGTCGTATTATCTATTCTTAGAAGAATATCACAGTTTGACTTGTTAGCAGCAAAACACTTCAAACCAAAGAAAGCTGCTAAAAGTTCCAAAATATTAATGTGTTTCTGCTTTTCTAAATCATTCCAATAACCATGGGTCTTGTTGTCTTTACACACGGCTCCCCACCCAGACAACGATGCGTCAGTAAAAATTTCAAGCTCAAAATTATTGAAACTGTTCAATGAATTTTTAGCAACGCGTATATTGTTTTTCCACCAATTGAAGTCCTCTCTAAGATGAAAAGGGATTTTCATTATGGAATCATAATTTCCATTGGTGTGATTGAGAGCTAATAATTTAGCTTTTTCAAAAGATTTTGTATATGCCCAGCCATAGGTGAATGCTGGACATGCTGCTGTAATTTTTCCCAAAAAACTGGCGAAATCTCTGATCTTACAGGTTGTTACGGTACTGATTCTTTTGATTCGTTTAAACAAATCCAGTCTTTTATCTGCAGTAATTTCAATAGTCATATTATCAGAGTTGAAAATAAAACCTAGAAATTTTTTACTGAAAGAGGGAATCAGCTGACTTTTCTCTCCGTTAATCAGGAAACCTAGATTGAGTAGTAAATCTACAGTCTGAGACACATTGTGTTGACAAGATTGATAAGTATTACCTATCAACAAAAAATCATCAATGTACGCAACTGACATGAGGCCTCTTTCCCTTAATTCATTCAAAACCGGTTTTAGTATTTTTGTGAATACATAGGGTGCTGTTGAAAGACCAAAGGGTAAACAGGTAAACTCGTATATCTGATTATCAAAGATAAATCTCAAGTATTTCCTGTGATCTGGGTGGATTGAAATAAAAAAATAGGCATCCTGTAGGTCTATCGTACTCATATAGCATTTATGAGATACGAGCCTCTTGGTAGTTCTAAAATCTTCCATTTTAAAATGCTGAGTAGTAACGAACTTATTTAGTTTCTTTAGGTTAAGTATAAACCTATACGAACCATTCGGTTTTGGGACAAGAAATGTACCTGATAAAAATTGTGTAGGAATTGAGGTGCATTGAATAATGGCTCCTGAATCTAACAACTTTTTAATCGAGATTACGAAGTTTTGTCTTTCATTTATAGACCAACGTTGTTCAGCAGGTGGAGTTCTCTGAACTGGTAGGGTATGGAAAGGAATTTTATACCCGTCTATCCATGCTAACAGTTTTGGATCGTTGGAAATTGTTTCCCAGGCTGATTTGAAAAACCTTAATCTTCCTGCTGGACGACTTACGTTGGGTATTAATATTTCCGGCGATGACTCTGAGACGATTGTCCTGTCCGGGCATTGGAGTATCGTTGCCCCCCCTTTGTTTGCCCCCCCTGAGGTTTCCAACTGCTGCGAGTGTCGCGCTGATTGAAGTATGACTGTTGTCTGCCGGACTTGGGGGGTTTGGTCGTTGACTGATTCTGACGACGGAAGAACGGCAGACTTTTGGAGTTTAAATTCTTGTTGTTGTCCGATTTCTTGTAGTCGGTTTTGTTATTTTTCAGACCAGAAGAGATTTTTTCGAGTGATTTTGCAGAATTCACCCGCTCTTCCAAATTATCACCGAACAAAAACTCTCCGATCGGAGCCCCTGCCATTGTTTCCTTGGCTGACGAATTAACACTCGAAGTTATGAACAACCTGCGAGTTTCTGAGTCGGTGTGGTGTAAATCTGACAACAATCGACCTGCGTCACTGACCCATTCGATCAGCTGAACATTATCTCCCGTTTGGTTCCCCTGAATGAGGTGGGTTAACACTTGGCCCAAAGCTGATAAACAAGAACCCATTTGTGTTTGCATTGTAGCAAGTCTTGCGTCTCTCTGTATGATGTTTGGTTGCACCGCCGCCTTGGCCTCGGGATTTAGTAACGGAGCCTCCATAAGAGTACAGTTACTCGGGACCGGATATTTTTTAATTAACTCCGATTTTGTGTCCGAGGAAAGACCCTTTGTTAAGATCATTTGCCATCGGCAGGCGATATCCGGGAGAATTTCTTTGCTCAGAATTTTTTCCTCACTAACCTTGTCGCCCAAGATGTTTAATATGTTTTCACATACAGACGAATTTTGGTCAACCGCGGGTACACCTGGTTGTTCCGGAAGATTTTCTGGAACTACTGACACTGCGGCCATGGCATCATTCTGAACTGGATCATCATCCAAGATGCTACGAGAGAGTGATCTCGACCTGACCCGACGTGACGTTGACCTGGACCGGCCCCGCCGTGAAGAATGTGGCGAAACATTTTCGTATCCTATATGAGGAAAAGGGCGAGTGAATTAAAAAATTCAGATTCTCCAGAACTCGTCTGAGAATAGGGTAGGCCGTATAGTCAACTCGTGACTATACACTCCAAAGAACTCGTCTAGGGAGCGACCAATTTTGATGTGCCCAGAAAAGAATCAACTCGTGATTCAATTCATATAAATTTCAATCATCTCGTGATTTACTTCGTACCCAATCAACTCGTGAATGAATTCATACAGATAACCTGCATGGGATTGCAAGGGTCTGAACGTTGTTTTGTCGAAACAAACAACTTACGATCATTCATTGAATGCTCGCTCGCTTCTCGGGACCGATGATGGCGGTGGCGTCTGTGTCTTTTTTTTCTTTTCTAATCTTCTCTCCAATTTTTCCAGACGCTTGACGAGATCCTCGGCTCGAAGATCTTCTCTTCCACTCACTTGTGATCTTGAATCTCCCGAATCACTATCGCGAACACGATAACGCGACATATCGGATATTAATGATTTCCCGTACGTTCTCACAAATTCGTGGCGTTCAGCTACGCACCAAGAAAAGGAATGAAGTCTACAGCCAACGCTACCGCAGAGGTGGTGGCTGCAATTGTTTATCTTTTTGCGTTAATGACTTTAAAAGTGGTGTCACGTAGCCCATGAAATGGGAAACTACCTGGTGATCTAGAGGACGGGGCGGGAAATATAATTTGGCGCATATGCACATCGTATATGATCTTTCCAACGAGTTACGGCTTGTGAAACTTCACCTCCCGCACGGAAATTTATACATTTAAAATATATCAAGACAGAGTATATGTTTTATATACTGCATATATTTCATATATATTTAAAATTCTTCCATTTTTGCCGCTATTAGTCTATAAAATATATATACAGGGATGTATATTTTATGTATTCTATGTATGTACGATACATATATGTTGTAATACATATTTCATGCATATTTTATTTCTGAAATTATCTCTGAAATATGCATCCAAAGATCTGATAGAGTTTCGAATCAATAGATATGTATATATGTTGAAAATGCATTTAGATAAGTAAACAAAATATAAGTTCCATGCATTCATCAAACAGTAGGATGATTGTATTTGGCAGATATACCAGAAATATAGAGGTAGATATAATAAAAAAGTATCTCTTGAGTATAAAAAATACTTGCATCGATCTATCGCGAATTTTGTGATGATGTATTTCCAGATATTTTAGTTATGTATCCGGAATATATGACAAATCTGTTCCGCGTATATGTCAAATATAAGCAAACATACTTCAGATTAAGTATTTTGTGCATGTATGAAAGATATATTTGAACGAATAAACAATATGTGAACTCCATGTATTTATTTTATATGCGTAACGAAGTATCCACCTCGTATATCGAACATTTAAAAAGGATATAAATTTGGATGTATGTTGTATATATCCATAGCATATATCATCCACATATATCAATTGGATATATATGACATGCAAATTCGATATATTGTGATACATAACGAATGTATGTTTCATATATAAGTTTTTGGGATACACATTGGCATATATACTGTGATGTCTTTTTTTCCGTGCGGGCTATGCCGACGGGCTGCGAAAGAACTACATTTATTTGAACCCTTCGGCGGCGATTACCTACTCATATCACGATTTTTGTGTAACAGCGAGTAATTCATGATCATACACAAGAATCGTGAAGGTTTCAAAACATCTTTCTACATCTGTCTCGCGATTTTTCTTATCCGAATTTTTAAACTCGAAACCAACGCGCTTAACCTTCTTAGACAGACAGTAGATGAATATATTTGAGCTTCGTATTATTGGTAGCGCAAAGTTTTTACTATATCTGATACGTTGCATAGTTTGGCGCAGTAGGTAGGGCGTGCGATTAGTAATTCAAACAAGCGATAGGTCACGGATAAAATCCCGGTTCAAGCAATGCGAAGTTTGTCTAAGATAAAACTGCGTTTCATAGCCTCGGTGTGCGGCTAAGTACGAGTATCTCAGATCACCTAAATCTGAAATTTCTCAATTTGTTTTCATTATTCCAAGACTTTATGGTGCGAACAGAGATCGAAAAACAGTCCATTCTGGTAATAGGGTAATACCTTCACTACCGGCTCACCTCGGGTTCGACTCGGGTTTCATATTCGTCTCTGCCAATAAGGCCGCACGCTGGCTCACGGAAATAGCGTATAATTCGCGGCTTCAAATTCAATTTATCGTCACAGATTGTACATCCAGTGACTTTACTATATCAATGTGTATTCTTAACACATTTTGTGAGAAAAATTATGATAGTCCGATAAATTCTAAATGAGAATGAAAAATAAATTATGATGTGTGTGAAGAGTTTTTTCAAAATCAACAAATTTAGGTTAAAAAAAAATTATCAAAAAAGCCTGACCTGGCCTGATGTAAATAAACACGGAAAAACATGAATAAATCTCACTCGGCTGTGGCGGCCATAATACTGGAGCGTGAAGTGAATTTCGACAGCTCGAACGCGCGTCAGTGGTGGGGTATCCGAGTTCCAAGAAAAATACTCTCCTAAACACCCATAGCCGGCCCTATTACTAGAGCGGACTAAATATAATCAGGGTTTGATAATGAAGATAGATAGATAGATAGATAGATAGATAGATAGACAACTTTATTATATCGATGGCAATGTTGGATAAGCTTGCAGTGCATTTACAAAATAATATACACTGCAAGCAAAAAGAGAAAAGTACAAATGCAACTATGGGCGAAAGAATAATACAATAAAAAAAAAAAGAAAGAGCTTAAAAACTAGGCAAAAATATATACAGAGATGAAAAATAGAGAAATCAGGTAAAGTAAAGATAAGGAGAGATCTGTCTAGCTACATGAGAGCAAGAAAAGGTCGCAGCTACCTAGTGAACTCAGTGGAGAGTAAAAAGTTATTGAGTCGCGAGCGAAAAACAGAGGGCGAGGGTGACTCACGCAGCACAGAGGGGAGAGACTCCCAGAAGTAGGTACCAAAGACTGCGAATAACCTTCTATAGGTCTCAGTGGCGAAACGAGGGATGACCAAGTCACTCCTTACACGTCTACCAGGCCCGGAAGCGGGGACAGCAGAACGGTCTACAAAGAAGGCTCGAAGGTAATCCGGCGAGTTAGAGCGAAGGACCGAGAAAAGCAGATACCGAGGAAGTGAAGCCTGCGATCACGCGCGGAAAACCAGCTCAGCTCACGACGATAAGGGGTGATGTGCTCATCCCTCGCAGCACCGCAAACGAAACGGACGCAGCAATTCAATAGGCGCTGCAGCCGGGTATTAAGTAACCCTGGAATGTCGAGATAGAAAACGCAGCAATAATCGAAAAGCGGGAGAATGAGCGCGGTAACCAGGTAGCTGCGCAGGCCAGGTGATAACAGCCGGCGAGAGGCAGAAAGCTGACGGAGGGCACGATGGACTCGGCCGGATACTGCGTCGATTTGAGGGACCCAAGAAAGCGAGCTATCGAAGATGAGCCCAAGGTTATGAACAGACTGGGAGAAAGGCACGGCGACGCCGTTTAGCACCACCGGTGGACAGGCCGCGATATCCAACCTGGAGAGGAACGCAGAGCTACCTAAGATAATAGCTTGCATTTTAGATGGGTTCAAGCTAAGCGGATTTCTGACTGACCAATCAAAGACAGCCGCGACGTCAAGGTTTAGTCGCTGGATGGCCTCGGGAGCCGCAGCAGCTGGGCACTGGAGATATATCTGGAGATCATCGGCATAGAGCAAATGCTCGGTATGCCGGAAAACCTGAGAAATGTTGTTGATGAAGGCGACAAAAAGCAGGGGGCCGAGGACAGAGCCCTTGGGGGACTCCTTGATCAAGCGGCAGCCAAGAAGAAAGCTCACCGGAGGGGCCGACTACAGCCTGCGAACGGCCCGAGGAATAGCTCGAAATCCAAGCTGGAGCATGTTGAGAGAAACCGAGCGCATGAAGTTTGGCCAGAAGAGTAGAGTGCGGGATGGAATCGAAGGCTTTGCTGGAATCAAAGAGAACTACGATAGTGACCAGACGGCGATCAATGACACAGCGAACATCGTCAGCGAGTTTGAGCAGAGCAGTCTGCGTACTGAATCCTCAACGAAAGCCGGACTGGCGAGAGTCTAAAAGAGAGTGGCTTTCGAGATAAGTCATGATTTGCACTAGGACGATATGCTCGAGGATTTTGGACAAGAGACAGAGATTAGCATCTGTTGCAGCGAGGTTGGAGTTTTAACTTTGGCGAGAGGGACGACACGGGCTCGCTTCCAGGAAGCAGGGAAGACACCGGAACTCAGGGATTGGTCGAAGAGGGCCAGCAAGTACGGAAAAATTGCCGGAAGAGCATCCTTAACGTTACGAAGCGAGAGTTCATCAACACCGCGGGACTGCGACGTGAAATGAGCTATTGCGGCAGAAAGAGTAGACGGCGAGATGTCAGCGAAGTAGAACAGAACGTCGTCAGTCAACAGTGAGGAGGCAAGCCCAAGAGACCTAAGCTCGTTCCAGAGGGCTCGTGAGCTCGCAGCACCGGCGAGCCGGTCGGCGTAAAAAGCAGAGCGAGCCGCGGAGATAAGCTTGCTGAGCGAGTCACGAGAGCAGCGGTAGGCGAGGAGATCCACACGAGCGCGAGAACGCCTGAAGCGACGGTAGAGGGCGTCTCTGCCCGCAAAGCATCGCAGAGGTAAAGGGCAACACCGCCACCAATCTTACCGCTTATCTTACCGATAATGAAGCTTGACCAGGGCCTAGTCAACAAATTTAATCAGGGCCTGAGAGGTTGGCCCCACGAGGGTCTGACTATGACGCCCCACTGCAACCTGATCAGGCGATTCTGGAACACTGCATGACATTCCTTATCAGGACCTAATGAGGTAGCCTCGATACCTGTGCGGAATAACTGGCTATTTCAGAGTCCAGTTAGAAATCCAGCTATCTCTCCCAAAATTCCAAACGGTATTGAAAGTATCTTGAAAATAAATACCCGGGGAGTGTAATTAATTCGCAAATATTGTAATCATCAGTAAGAAAATGTGTTATTACCTCAGAGATTTCTCATATCAAATCCCATGTATATCAAATCCCACATTACCTGTATGAAATTGATATTCAAGTATCAATTTAGCCATACGAGGGCAAAGGTTTTTAATTTCATAGAACTCGGTTTGTACATTCTAAATAGCATTACATGGTGAAAATTTGGTCAATCTACAAATCTGAGGATGACCGGCCATACTCTGGCCGTAACAGCATGATTTATTCCACAATAGTCAAGAAAACTAAATATCTCTCCCATAGGGTAATTCCACGTCGAATCGCCAGAAAACAAAAACGGAAAATTCGATCTTGACCTCGATCCTTCTCGATCCTCCATCCGACCAAAATTTCAAGGAACATTGTGTTCCACTAAAAAAAACCACTCATGCAGGACAATTTGGAAAGAAAATCAATTTTTTAAAAACAAATTCATAGAACGTGGTTTTTGGCTGATATCTCGGGACTGAATTGAGCTAGGACGTTCGTCTAGGGCTTATTTCAGAGCTGTTTACCTAGGCTACTAAGCTATACTATGATTTTGACGCAGCTACCATCACGAACAATTGTTCAGTATTTTAATCATTGAATAGTTGTTTCTGAAAAATAACCCCCAATCGATTCACCTGGTCATTTTATATGACGTAGTACACACTATTGCCACGCTATAAAAAAGTTTGGACAGGGTGTCATTTCGTTGAGAGCTGAAAAAAATTATTAAGGGGGTATCGAAGTCTTGAGCGCCATAAAACATACACGAATCACAAAACGCAACGACGTGAGGATTGTTGTAGTGGAACAAATATAGGAAAATGCTTTCGAAGATTGAAATCCCAGCTTTGATTTGAAAAAAAAAAGGAATATCCTAACTGAAAAAATGTGGCTGTTACAGCCACTAGAGTAAGAGTCTGTGTAAAAGCGGCGTTGAAACCTGCATCCAGGGTTCCAGCCAAACGGTTTATCGAAATATCAACTTGTGCTCATTTTGAAAGTCGAGGTACCCGTGAAGCTCCCACGGGACCGATTTTTGATAAATTGAAATTTAGTGGAGTTATGATTTTTTCACTAGCTGATAACGTTGCACGGAATTTTTTGACGACCTTTTTTATTCATATAACAGCAACGGAAAGAAGAATGAAAATTCGGCTTCACAGGAGCTTAACGGGTACCTTGTCCTCCAAAATGAGCACAAGTTTTTGATTTTCGGATGGACCGTTCGGCTGGAATTCTGGATGCGAGTGTAAACGCCGCTTTTACGCAGGCTCTTACTTTTGTGGCCGTAACAGCCACAAGTTTCGAGTTAGGATGTTCCTTTTTTTTTTCAAATTGAAGCTGGCATTAGAATCTTCGGAAGTAAATTCTTTAATGTTTTTTCTCCCTAACAACCCCCACGCCGGAGCGGATTGAAATTCGTCAACGTTTTATGGTCCTCGAAACTTGGATACCCCCTTAAGTGTAAATACCAACACAGCACAGAACTGAAAGTTTTCTAAAAGACGTCACGTAGACGAAAAATGTCCTACTTTTTGACATCTAGAAGTTGTTTTAACTCTTGAAGACGTCTTTTAGTTCTCTACTGTCTCGGGTGACACGCTCACAATTTTCTTTTAGCTCTCACCAGAAGAATACCCTCTTCAAACTTTTTTCACAGCTTCACAATAGTTTGTACTATACGTCATGTAAAATAAGCAGGTAACTCGATTGGGACGTATTATTCAGAAACAATTATTATATGTTTAAAAAAGCGAACAATTGTTTGTATTGGTATTGTGAAAATGATAGTATTGTATAGTATCCTGAATCACAAGCTTGAAAATGAGCCCCAGACGAACCTTCTAGCTCGATCCAGTCTGGAGATGTTAGCCAAAAACCACGATTGGTGGAATTGTTCGAAAACAGTTTTTCTTCCAAATCGTTCTACATGAGTTGTTTTCTAGTGGAACACACCGTTTCCTGAAATTTTGGTCGAAATCTGAAGGTATAAGGTCCGAAAGGTGTACGATTTGACATGAAATGATCCTACAATATTGGTAAGACTCGTCGACATTTCTCGTCACTACTTCGTACATGTTAAGATATTCTTCAGCAGCTAACGAATATCTCGCGAAATTTTCAAATAAATGCGTTCATTTGGTATAAAGAAACTCTTTTCTCAGTGTATAAAAAAAAAAATGTATTGTGGCGTGCGCGAAAAAACTCTATTTCTGACGCCTGAAATATGTCCCTCAAATGGCGAATTCCAGTGTTGTTGCGTATAGTCTAGTCAATCTAGCCTTCGACCCAAAATCCATTCCAGACTGGATGAGTTTTTGGGTCGAAGGCCCAAAATTATATATTTTTTAAAATTATATATCAACGATGCAGAAAAACTTGAGCCGTCACTAACCCTCCTAAACCTCCTTTGAGTCCCAAATATCAAGCAACGGTGAACCAGGAACCTACGTATGTTAATGGTGATTTTGTCACGTCCCAATAAACACAGGTACATCGAATATACGTATATTAAACGTGTCCAATGTGGAAAGTTGGCATAAGTGGAAAAATTATACGTGGACCACACATCATTCAATCAACGTATCTTGTATACCAGGAAAACCCGTGGAAAACACGTGGAAAACACGTTTCTGTGTGCTGGTATATTCCACATGTTTTCCACCGAATAAAAAGCGTTTTTTACACGTGTAATCCATGGTATATTTTTGGTCTCGATGTCCGCGTGCCCGACCTAATTTTCACCTCTCAAAAATTTCCTAACATCCACATTTTTATGACAAAATGCTGTTGCACAAGTCCCATAGTACAGCAGATATAATGCACCTCAAACTCTGTGTTCATCGTAAGAGCTGGCAGCAGTGCAAGGACAAGAGATTGGTTTCACACACGAGAGGTTCCCGGATCGAATCCCCGTGAAATCACTTTTTTTTTAATTCTTCAATTTTTAATTGTCTTTCATTAATAACGGTTTTTTATTATAATTAATACATTATTATGTTAAAAACAACATTCGGTTGACATTTTAAGAATAAATATTATCGCGGACAGTGATCAAAAATTGATGGTCGAAAAATTGGTATAACAGGCGGACTTCGTACCTGAAACTCTATGCCATAGAGTGAGCTGGATATTGCTCAGCAATGAGAGAGGCACGAGCTCCGAGTGCGCACACTTGAACTATCAATGTGCACGCATCGCTTGCCCGTGAGAGTCAACTTCATGCTTAGCACAATGGTGACCAATGAAGCGACATCGTTGGCCAGTGTTCTCACATTGCTCACCAATGAGAAAAAAAATGTTTCGAACGTCTCATTGGTGATCAATGTGCTGACATTGACGACTCGTGTCGGGTTTTCTCCGTGTATATCTCAGCCAAAAATCAACGAATAATAATCAAATTTGGACCTATAATACATGGTACACACGATCGAGCTCTATTTTGCCGTGTCCAGAACGAGTCCTCGTACTTGAATTGTATTGTATCGTATTGCATTTATTGAATTACATGCCGTGGCCTAATAAGGGTTAATGGGCAAAAGAGCAAGAACAGCGGTTACATAGTGTTTAAGGTCCACACAGTAAAAATATACATTAAATAATCGGAACAGCAAAGCAGTACATATACGGCAAATAAAGATCCCTCATTAAAAAGTCGGTTGTCACGATTATTTATCGCATTCATCGCTGGTAATCGCTGGATCTCGCATTTCCGTAACCACCTTTCCGCGATGACGATTGGACGGCGGTGACGCCGCTCGGATCTGACTTCGCACCGTTTGAAGCTGTTCGCCCGAAATTCTGCTCGGGGCGCGCGAAAAAATGACTGCCGGCCGTCGCTGTCACAAACTGCATATCAGTTATTGACACGGTTAGAAGCAAAATACTTCTCGCGAAGAAGGTAAAATTCGTGCTATTTGCAGCTCCTACGGCTGGCGGTATGATCTGAAAAAAGTCTGTCTGCTGAATTCGCGCCGTTTGAAGTTGTTGTTTTTGACAGGCGCGATTTTGTATTGTACAATTATGGGTGGATAAAAGTCGTGGTTTGAGTGTATTCTTGACGAAAAAATTTTTGATCGAGTGAAAAAAATATAAAAAAAATTCAGCCCACATTCTTGCAATCTTAATTCTACGATTTTTGTGAATTTTTTCAGATTTTGAGAAATGGTCCGTTTTCCGGTCGAAAAATAATCATAACTCATCAGAAAGGGTTTGTCCTCGGATTTGTTCGAAAAATCTGAAAAAATTTAGAAAAATGATTTGAAGCAAGGACAACTGCAGACATAATCACGAAGCAAATAATAGTATATTTCGATACAAGTGCGAAAGGTTTGTTTTGAGACGAGTGGAAGGTTTGTCGCCCGAGCAAAGCGAGGTTGACCAATCTCACGAGTCGAAAAACAACTTTCGCACATCTATCGAACAAAATTTTTCATCACAAACGCACGTAAAGTCCGATTACACGCACGCTTGCGTGCGTAAAATCGAACTTTACGCAGGGCGTGCGGAAAAAAATGTTGCGGTCTGGAGGCTAGGTGAATTGACGTGGACAGCCCCATATAGGCACTATAGTGATTCTGAACCATAAATTTCGCCGTGCGACTGCTGCAAATGATCGTTGGTGATGCTCAGGAATATACAGTACGATTTTTCGGAAACTTTTATCATCAGGTTGACATTAAAAGAGAAACTGAATGTCTGTAGTGACTCTATCAAAAAATAAAACTTTTTCCCTTTTTAAAGTACCTAAAAGATTAAAAAATGAACATAAGAATCCTGACAGGTTTCTCGTTCTCCAGCCATATCTTTGCCGTGTGCGACTCAGGTAAGAGCAGGCAGGTCAGTTCAATGGTCCTTTGAAAATTCACAGTAATTCAGAAAAGACAGAGATGGAGACTACGATTACGAGATGGTAAAATTCTAGAAAAATCGCTCCTATTCCTGATAAACGCCACCGTTCATTCGCTTTCGACTATGCTCCTATGAGTCACCAAACGGACCAGCACAGAGATCACAAGAAAAAATTGAAGACTATAAATATCAGAATCGGAATCAGTGGTTTTCTGATGGCCAAAGTGAAGAAAAAATATTAGCTGTGATTCCGAAACGTTGCCAACACATTATTTTCGCTCGGCCTTTCTTAACGTACGATTGAAAATCGGGATGTGAAGGTTATTGGTTAGAATTTTGAAACTGACTTGAAATTGATAAATAGTTAAAAATAAAATATCGAACAATCCGCCTGCGTTCCTGATAGCGAAAGTAATCAGGAATGGTAGTTTTACAGCAAAAAACAGACTTCTCGTGAAGTTTTTAAAACGTATAAAAAGGTCAAAGTTTTAAGTGCAGAGAAAAATAATTACTTAAAAGTAAGGATCGGTTAAAAAAATTACCTGAAAGTCATAGAATTAATTCAGAGCTATAAAGACAACATAAAAGAATTGGTATTGAATAGAAAATGATGCGAGATCTAGAGATGTGTCGCGTCGAGGTGAACAGCGACGTATTTAGTAATGCATTTGTCTATAGTTCTGAGGTTTATCAATAGTTAGCATCTGAAGTCAAGATAATCGTCTAAAACTGTAATGTTAGATCGGTCGCGCCATGTAATCCCTTAAATCAGAAGTAATTAGTAAAGATTTGAAAAAGGTTAGCAGAATGAAAAAAAGCGCTGTAATAACGATCTGAAAGTTGGTTTTAGAAGCGCGCTATATTGTGAGTTAGTAAAGATAAAACAGAGCGACAAAAAAAAATGAAGGTGAGGATGAATGAGGTGGGAAGTTATACATAAGAACGTGACAGAGAAGGGTGAATTAAAATGGGTGGATGAGTGAACAGAGCGTGATGGCTAACCGTGTTGCAGCAGACCAAGGACCAGTTTATACACTGAAAAAAATCTCTCCCCGACAGCAAGAATTCTGGTTCCCTCAGCCAGAACGTACATCGCACCGATAGCAGCGCCTTTGTCAAGCTGTGGCAACTGAACAACTCTGCCAAACGTATTTAAGTTGCTAGAAGAATACGTATCGCTGCAGGAGCCATATTAAAGTTGCTAGAAGAACACGTATCGGTGCAGGAGCGATCACGTATCGCTGCAGGAGCGATACAATAAATATTATTTTCTGCAACGATGACAGTGTATAGACGACGTAATGACAGTGTATAGCCGACTACAGTGTATTCAGATCATAAATTGACTTACAGATAGACCAGTTAGTTATTTGGCGTTTATAATTTTTACTTTAATACGAGAAAGTGTCTAAATTTTTTCTCGCAAAAGAGGTTATGTTAGATAAAGGTGTGACAGTTCGAAGTAACTATGGATGATATCGCTGCTGTAGCGATACACATTGCTGCTGTAGCGATACACATTGTTCCTGCAACTATATTCATTCTTATGGTAAGGAACTGCTCTGATCGATAAATTAAATCGCTGGGGAAGCGAAAAATTTTTTCCAGTGTAGAGTGGTAAGGTTTGCAGGAACACGACGCAAAGAACGCCATGATTAAAAAGTCGCAAAATAGGTGTAGAAGGTGATAGATACAATGAGATGAGGCGTACTCAAGAATTATATCTCTAGAATAGAATTGAGGTATGCCAAATTACCCGCTGCGCCAAGATAGCCGCCTCTTCCCGCCTCACCGACGGTAGTAGACAGTGCTAGCACTCGAGACTGCCGAGCGGGAGGCTTGGGTTCAAATCCTCAGTGTGTCAGTGTTGTCCTAAGCGTCAACTCGCAAAAAATCTAAGACCGGTCACGCCGTTTAGGCGCACTAGCAAGCTGGGGGTATGGCTACACTGGGACAAGGTTTTTCGTCTGTCTTTTCCCTTGTCCCTCGTGCGAATGCGAGTGTTTCTATCTACCAAAGCTCCCTGCTCTCTCTCTCTCTCTCTCTCTCTCTCTCTCTCTCTCTCTACCGACGGTAGTAGCGCAGTGCTAGCACTCGAGACTGCCGAGCGGGAGGCTTGTGTTCAAATCCCCAGTGTGTCAGTGTCGACCTGAGCGTCAAACCGCAAAAATGTAAGACGGGTCACGCCGTTTAGGCGCACTGGCAAGCTGGGGGTATGGGCTCAGGCCGGCTACACTCGGACAAGGTTTTTCGTCTGTCTTTTCCCTTGTCCCTCGTGCGAATGCGAGTGTTTCTATCTCCCAAAGCTCCCTGCTTGCTCTCTCTCCTCTCTCTAGCTATTAAGTTTATATTTAATAACTAAATATGTATTCTCGCCTGTGGTGCATATTGTTTGTGAATGCACCACAGGCTTATCCAATATTGCTATGGATAAAATAAAGAAATCTATCTATCTATCTATCTATCTATCTCTCTTTGCGTCCTTTGCGATCTCCGGCGCCTATTTCTGGGAGTCTCTCCCCTCTGAGTTGCGTGAGTCTCCTTCTCTCTCTGTTTTCCGCTCGCGACTTAGGAGTTTCCTACTTTCAACGGAGTCTACTCGGTAACCGCGGCCCGTTCTAGTCCTTCTTTAGCTGGCCCAATCTCTCTTTACTTTTCCCTTTCTATTTTTGGCTCTAGTCTTTAGTTTTAAGTATTTTTTATTGTATTATTCTTTCGCCCATAGTGGCATTTGTATCTTTCCTCTTTTGCTCGCGGTGTATATTATTTGTAAATATACCACGAGATTATCCAACATTGCTATGGATATAAATAAAACTATCTATCTATCTATCTATCTCTTTCTTTAGTTGTTAGGTTTACATTTAATAACTAAAAATGTATTCTCGCCTGCGGTGCATATTAATTGTAAATGCATCCCAGGATTATCCAATATTGTTATGGATATAATAAAAGCATCTATCTATCTATCTATCTTTCCTACATCATGAGATTTTTGTTCTTTTAATTTTGTTGGCATATCGTATAATTCTGGAGCAAGATTTATGTATTCAGGTTGTTGCAAACTCTTTGTCTAAACTATATAGAAACATAGATCATGAATTATTGACCAGGCTGGAATTTCGCCACAAAAAAGATCTGAAGATCACTGTTGAACTTGCTTGCTGACAAGGAGTTTTTACGTCGAAACTATACGATTCACGAAGAAAAATCGCAAACAAAACAACAAAATTATAAATTGTAGATACCGTTCGGATTTGTGACGAAGAGAAACATTTCCCGAGATCCTAATAATCTTACGAACGGTTATCTTTTTAATCGGTTATATTTTCACCTTAAAATTGACGACTGCGATTCGTGGGATGTTAATTTGTTCTTCTCAACCCCCCGCAGGATTTGGAGGATCAGAACGTAAGAAAGGCGTATTGAAGTAAGAAAGACAGAAAAAAACGAGATAGGCTAGAATAGTGGTTGAAAAATACTTTACAAGCCCTGGATAATTGTATATTGGATCAATTTATATTGTTTCTTGCGGTTAAAATAAGGCCACGGTTACTATCTTTCGTGTGTTACTTCCTATACAGACACAACTTTTATATCCGGTAATTCGTCTGTATTGCCCTTTCAAATCTTCTTACATAACAAAAAGAGAAGTAATAATGAGCCGACAATCGTTGTTAATCGTCTGATCTCATTATGTCGAGAATAATTATGACATCGGAACATTACACTTGTCATCTAAACCAACTTTCGGGTTATTACCGTAAATTATGAATTACATAAGATTAACATCCGACGAGCCGAACGGAAGGCTGCCGGCGTTCTTAGCTGGTGAAAATATAACAAGGTTATAGTAAAGTGCTGAGTTAGCAGCTGCAAAGTGTTGCGGGAAACTCAATAATGCAAACAAGCGCGGAAGGTAATACTACTGCCACCAAAACACTGGAATCCATTAATCTGGAACTATTTATGCGGCGGAAATTTCTTGTACACAAGACTCTATTATGAAATTCTGCGTATCGTGTACAACTGCTGTAACGTATCCAACAATTCGCAATGAACGCAAAATTAGAATCTACAGATGATAGTGAATAAAGCCGCGCAGAAAGTCAAAACACGTGACACCAAACAGAATAAATAGTAATATAACTCAACCACAGATACACACCCACACACATATTTTACAAAGAAAAAAGGGTTCAAAACTTCGGCAACAACATACCACACATCAAATTTTGTTCAACGATTACACGTGAAAGCTAAAATGAATAATTGTAATAACTAGGGGCTCCACCCCTCCGCGCTTCGCGCGGCAACGCCGCTCGGCGCTACGCGCCTCACTTTTCCTAGGAATGGCTGGCCTAACGTTTTCTAACCTTCAGTGGCAGTTCTAACCTTTTCTAACCCTTTTTTGAAACACTCACCTCTCCTAGGAATTGCTGGCCTAACTTTTTCTAACCTCCAGTGGTAGTTCTAACCTTTCCTAACCCTTCTTGGGACACTCATTTTTCCTAGGAATGGCTGGCCTAACTTTTTCTAACCTTCAGTGGCTGTTCTACCATTTGTAACCCTTTTTGGAACACTCATTTTTCCTAGGATGTCCGAAAAAATTCACCTAGATGCTTGCATAGTCATCGGCTCGTGAAATCAACAACCGACCATAGTTACGTCACGAACGTACGAACGAAAAACTTTATATAGAGAGAAAATAGGATTTCTGCTGCCATCTATATGAAATCAATAGCGCTAAATAAATTCAAATAAAAGATATCACTACGGTTAAAAATAGGATTTCTGCTGCCATCTATAAATAAATTAAAATAAAAGATGAATAATAAAAATAGGATTTCCAATTAAGAATAATAAAAAATTATGTCGTTGGATTCAATTAAATGCGATCTACTAACCTACAAATTACTATGGCGCAATCGATAAAATAAAAATACCGTGTATATTATCTCTTTATATATTTATTAATCGACAAGCATTTTATTGAGGGTATGTATATGTATATGTGCACATGTTAATTTTATTTTATTTTAATTTATATGAATACAGAGTGAATTCTTAAAGTGTAAACAGCCCAAACCTAGTGCGCATGCGCTTACCTGAAAAAATTGAATGTCGGCTGAGATAGCAACCGTCGATTGGGTATCCCAGACAATTTTTCAATTTTTTCAGATAAGCGCATGCGCACTAGGTTTTGGGCTGCTTACACTTTAGGAATTCACACTGTATACAGTGCACATGTTAATTTTATTTTTCCACGCTGAAACAGAGAAATATTTGATTGATTATCCTAACTTAAAACCTAACTTAAAACCTATCCTTGCGAATTTGATTTCACGTGCTTGTGTATTTTTATCATGTGTATTGAAAACCCGACGTTCAAAGCTCGGAGCAATTCTTTAATAACCTGTATTGACCTACGATAAATAAGTTTTAATGCAATTATACTTACACTGTTAGAAAAAGTTGCGGTGTAAAACGGCCCGGAGTAGAGGTTAAAAGATTTGGTGTTGATTATGACACTATTTTAGTGGTAGAAACGACCCCGGCCATGTTGTAAATGGGAAAACTGGTATCACTTTGGCCCTTGTGACGCGATTCACCGAGATTAATACCTCTTGGAGTACTAGCTATACACCGATAACGGAGTAAATTCACTTGCGTTCCAAAATCGGTGTCCGAATTGACACCGAAAATAGTCTATAGAAGTCCACACCATTAGGTGTCAATTTGACACTTTTTGGTGCGTGAATGGCACCGATCGGTGTTATTTTATCCGATCCACTCAAATCGGCAAT